>CAUYQG010216725.1:0-17616 GCA_963574415.1 Tarsius wallacei | reverse complement strand
ATCCTTCCGCCTCAGCCTTCCAAGTAGCTGGAACTACAGGCGAGCGCTACCACACCCGGCTAATTTTTTGCTTTATTGTAGAGATGAGGTCTCGCCAAGTTGCCCAGGTGGGTCTCGAACCCGCGGGCTCAGGCAATCCACTCACCTCAGCCTCCCAAAGTCGCGGGATTACAGGCTGAGTCACCGAGCCCAGCTTAATATAACATTTTAAAGGCTCACACTGGCTGCTGTGTTGAGAATAGACTGTTGGTGAGCAAGGATGAAAACAAGTCAGCTCTCACAGCAATCCAAGTGAAAGATGAAGAAAGCTTGGAGGATGGTAGAACTAGTGGTGGTAGGAAATGGATTGTAAATATATATATTTACTGGTGGACAGAATGGGGGATATAAGAGAAAGAGAGAAAATCAAAAACTAGAATTTTTTCTTTTGATACAGAATCTTGCTTGGCTGTCCAGGCAGGAGTGCAGTGGTACAATCATAGCTCACTGTAACTTTGAATTCCTGGGCCAAACAATCCTCCCACCTCAACTTCCCAAGTAGCCAGAATTACAAGCATATACCACCATATACCACCATGTCTGGGTGACTACCAGATTTTTGACCTAAACAACTAAGTTGACTTGGATATGGCAAATAATATATGGAAATGGTCATGGGCGGGGGGGCTAGAGGGGGAATTGAGAGTCCAGTTTGGGACATATCAAGTTTGAAATGTCCTTTAGCTAACCAAACAGAGGCAGCTGGCATGTGGGGGGTATCTAAGAGTGGAGACTGAATAAGAACATCTAAGGAATGAGAGTGAATAAAGAAGAGAAACACTCTGAGGACTTAGGACTGGTAGCCTCCCATTTAAAGGTCAGGAGGGAAAAAAGTGGCCAGAAAAAGGCTTAAAAAACATGACTTGTGGGTAAGGAGAAGGAAGAATCAGATCCTGGTAGCCTTAGGAAGAAAAATGTTCTAAGATGGAAGATATGAACAACTGTGTCAAGTACTGAGTAAAATAGGATGGAGACTGAAGCTTAGGATTTGGCAACAGGATCAAATATTTTAAGTTAATGTGACCATTCAAGTCTATTGGGGAAAGAAAAGTCAATTTTTTAAAAATGTGATCCACTACTTGGTTAGAAGTCAGTATCAGTGTTTTGGTCACTTCAAAACAAACCTTCTTTCATGTTTTAATATGTAGAATACACTTATTTGCATGTACTATGATGTTATATATATTCAGGGGCAATGAAAAGTATACTTTCTCTGTTCTTTATTGTCCTATATTATCTTTATTTTGTTGATGAAAAGTCAAACTCTATAAAATATTTAAAGAGGCATATTCTGCATCAAATATGAGTGACATAGGCTCGTGGCACAGTCCCAGAAGGTCCTGAGAACATGTGTTCCAAATGGTTGAATTTCAACTTGGTTTTATATAATTTTAGGAAGACAGAAGTCGTAGACAAGACATGAATCATTACATGTGAGGTTTACATTCACTGTGCCCAGAATGGTGGGACATCTCCAAACAGGTCTGGGGGGGGTTACATGTCATAGGAGGATTCAAAGATTTTCTGACTGACAATTAGTAGAAAGAATTATGCTCTGTCTGAGGACTTAGAATCAGCAAAAGAAATGCTTGAGTTCAGATAAGGGAGAGGGGTGTGGAAGCCAAGGTTTTTGATATGTACTCATAGATGAAAACTTTTAGTAGCTGGCTTCAGAGAGAGAAGGTGGTAAATGCCTTAAAAGGCATTCTCTACAGATGCAAGTATCCTCAAGAGATCGCATTGCAGGGTCACTTCAAAATATGAAAGAAACATATTTTGGTGTAAAATATTTTTATTTCCTTTAGGGCCTGCTACTGTCACGTGATACTATACCAGAGTCAGGTTGGAATTTGGTATCTTATTGCCATAGAGTCTGTTTTGTCAGTCTTTCTTATTTGTTTATTTATTTATTTATTTATTTCTTGAGTCGGAGTCTCACTCTGTCGCCCAGGCTGGAGCGCAGTGGCGTGTTCACGGCCACCACAGCCTCGACCTGCTGGACTCAGATGATCCTTCCATCTCAGCCTTCCAAGTAGCTAGAACTATAGGCATACACCACCATGCCCAGCTAATTTTTTGATTTATTGTAGAAGTGAGGTCTTCTCAAGTTTCCAGGCTGGTCTTGAATCCCTGGACTCCAGCAATCCTCTTACCTCTGCCTCCCAAAGTGCTGGGATTACAGGCGTGAGCCACACGGCACCCCTTGTTGTGTCAGTCTTATGATCTCTAGTTTAATGTTAATGCTGGTCAGTTGTACCTAAACCTCCAAGAGGGATGGGGTATAATAAGGTGTGTCCAGCCTCTTTTTCCATTATGGCCTG
Organism: Tarsius wallacei; assembly: GCA_963574415.1. NCBI lineage: Eukaryota > Metazoa > Chordata > Mammalia > Primates > Tarsiidae > Tarsius > Tarsius wallacei. Next base: position 15,256 of record CAUYQG010216725.1, on the reverse strand, counting down.
GGATTTAGCTCTCAGATTTCTCTTGGCCAGAAGGGTCCATTTGGTGGATTGGAGGGCTTAAAATCTTATTCTTGGTTTACAATTTTAGACTATTCATCTCATGTGATATCAGCTTCTTATCACCAAAATTACTAATCCTATTTGTGCCATTGTCTAAGTAAGTGAAATGTTATTCTGTGGTAGGTTCCAGTAGGAAGAACTGTTGTACTTATTAACATTTTAGACCATATTTCATTTAGTGACTTTTTGGGCGGAGATGACAGTCATTGTATCAAGGAGATTCTTAGAGACAAGTTATTTTTTCGACCCTATTATAAAGTTCAAATACCATAAAAACAAAAAAATTTAAACTACAGTCTCTCTTTGTTTATTTATATAGTTTTTTTGAAAGCAGGATTTATTGAGAGGACAGAAAGGCTCCCACAGTGGGAGGGGACCCGAAAGGGTTGCCCTGCAGTCTCTCTTTCATCCAAAATGTATTCTGTTCTACCCCATTCCTGCACCCATACACATCAGTTAAATAGTCAGGTGAAGCCGGGCTCAGTGGCTCAGCCTGTAATCCCGCGCCTTTGGGAGGCTGAGGTGAGTGGATTGCCTGAGCCCACGGGTTCGAGACCTGCCTGGGCAAGCGAGACCTCATCTCTACAATAAATCAAAAAATTAGCCGGGTGTGGTAGCGCACGCCTGTAGTTCCAGCTACTTGGAAGGCTGAGGCGGAAGGATTGCCTGAGCCCAGCAGGTCGAGGCTGCGGTGGCCGGCAGCGGCCACTGCACTCCAGTCTGGGCGACAGAGTGAGACTCCAACTCAAAAAAAAAAAAATAGTCAGGTGAATATATCAATATGTTCTATTTAAAAATATGACTGTTGGCCATTTCTAAGTATAAATTTAAAAATGGACAGCAGAAGCATTTTATAGATGGTTAATCCACTATATATGTAACAAGAATATGCATATTGTTCATTTTTTATATAGTATTAACCTTTTATTTATCCAATTTTCTAATTTTATTTACCAGTTTCTAATACCTTAAATGCAAAAATGGGCATGCTAAGATTTGCATTTCTCACAGTTAACAGTATAAATATCAGTAATTGCTTTACTGGAGATATGCAGAAATGCTGGTTCAGAGAAACTACTGGCCTTAAAAATAGTTAATTTCCCTTAAGAGCAAGGACTGTATCTTGTGTGCCATTTTTTTCCTCAGAGGTTGGCATGCATAGTTGTTGAATTATTTTATTCTGTTATGATACTAGGGAAAGTCACAGAAAAAAAATCAGGAAGATGTATGTGAATCAAATAGTGCAGCTGAGTATACAAAAATGGACACAACTCTTTTTCTACTGATTTTCTTCTGTTTGGGCTTTCAAAGTAACCTATCATCACTCAGTTATCTTTGGTCATATACCAAATCTTTCCCTGATTTGTATTTCTTTTTCCTCTTTGCTCATTCTATAAATGTGCCTGGTGCTGTTATAAATATAGGAATATCCCAGTGAGCAAAATAAGTTAATATTCTTATAAAGTTTACCTCCAATGGGCAATAAATCCTACAAATTAACTCACCAGTTGTGCTAGCTATATAACTGTAAAACCTGCCATACAATAGTGTCTTCACTCAAAAAAACATACAGGCTTACCAAAATTAGATGATGAACAACTCATTTAAGGGGAATCAGAATACCTGGTATAATGCATGCTACTAAAATTCACGGGGTTACTTTGAACATACCACTTAATTTCCCTGACCACCAGCTCCCCATTTTTAAGTTGAAGGTAGTCTGTAACATCCATATCATCTCAAAAAATGGTTCTTAATGTTTCTGAGTCACAGAATTATTTAGTCATAATTATTTGTTCATTAGTTGAGAGCCCCAGGAGAAAGGTTGTAAAGAATAGTTCGTTTTCCATGTATTTTCTAGAAACCTAAATTATTCCCCCCTTCTAATCAACAGTGGTATTTTCCTTGAGCACACAGCCCCAAATTTACTGACTTTATACAACACTTGGCAGTAGCAAAATTTGAAATTTCAAGAAATGTCAGAGGGAAGAAGGAAAAAAAGCAATGATGGTTACAGCCAACAATGATAAAGCTACAGGAAAATGATCAGATTTGTTATTATGTAAAATATGTTTAGTTTATGCAAATTATTTTTAAGTAGAGGGAGAGAATCTTAGTGTCTTTTAAGATGTTTAAAAAAGTATAACTCAAATATAAAAATAAACAGTATGCAATAAATTTGATAAGTCTCAAATTCCCCCAGTTTCATAAATCTTAGAACTTAACTAGCAAAAAAAGAAAAGAATTATTTCTCACTATCTGCCACTCTAGTGTAATAAATTATATTTTAGAAATTATGCTGGTCATGTCAAAAATGTGCTCTGCTCCTAGAGTGCTAGTTGCTTATGCATGAGAGCAGAAATTTAAGTGGCCTGGGTACAATTAAAGTTATGTGCAAGAGAATTCCAGACGGCAAACTCTGAAATTTTTGCCATGAAGACTGCTGAATCACAGTGCTTGCATGAGTAGGCTCAACTTGTTGAATAAATGAATGAAATCACCTATAACATTATCTTGTTATAAAATCTTATAAAGACATGTTCACGTTTTCATATCATAGACTACAAGACCATATACTTTTAATGAAGATAAATTCTACCAAAAAGTACAAATGAAAATAATTGCAGTTATTATACCATCTTAATGAAAGTTATGCTAATTGCATAAAGTTTAAAGAAAATGTATTATGTTTTGTCTTTCCTCCTAATTAACATTATTTCACATTGCGTGATACATTCATGGAGAATTTTGGAGTGCATTACATAAATCAGTTTTGTGTTTCCAGGAAAGTGGGTTGTAATGAGCTTTATAATGCATTTCAGTTCAGAAACAATTTTATGTTACAGAGCATCTTCTATTGGTAAGTTGGAAAATGTTGCACCAAAGTGACACTTGCACTTAAAATTTGAAATAAAATTTAGCAAGGGAAGCATAGATGAATCAATTTCAGTTGAATGGCTATAAATTTGGGATGAATATTACATTTTAGCTATGTATTTTTAATATGTTAAAACTTTTTTATATTTTAAAAAGAATACTACCCATACCACACATCCCAGCAATATAAAGTAACTTGGGGGCCTGCTGTATCCCAATTGCCACTTGGTATGTAAATCTGCACTCCTATATAAAGTAAAATGAAAACATGAAAAGCATACATTAGATTCACATTTAGCTGAAGTAATCTAATATGCCATCATTCCATGTGCTTACAGATAAGTTCCTCTCCCTCATGTTGAGGGAACTGCCTTGTACCAAGGCCCATTCTTTCTTCTCTCTGGCTTCAAAGGAAAACTTGTAGAACCTCTATTGAAAGACACTAACTTCACTTTGCACTGGAAGAAAATCACTCCTATTCATTCAGGGAACTATTTCATCAATATTCTCTTTATCATGGACACTGTTATAACTTTCTTTTTCTTTGGGCATCTTACTCTTGGGCTATAAACCTATCCAAATTTATCCCCTCTTTTTTTTTTTTTTTTTTTTTTTGAGTTGAGGTCTCACAGCTGTTGCCCACACTGGAGTGCGGTGGCATGATCGCAAAGATCATGGCTCATGGCAGCTTCAACCTCCTGGGCTCAGATGATCCTTCCAACTTAGCATCCTGAGTAGCAGGACTACTGGCCCACGCCACCACGTCTGGCTCATTTTTTGACTTTTTTTTATAGAGACAAGGTTTCACTGGTCTTGAACTCCTAGGCTCAAACAATCGTCCAGGCTCGGTGTCCCAAAATGCTGGGATTACAGGCATGAGCCACTGCACCCAGCCAAATTTATACCATTCTTTAAGAACCTTTTCTTTGTTCTACATTGTCCTCTAACCATGGGGTTTTCTTCCATTCCCAGCCAACTTCCTTGAAAGATTCTTCAAGTATGTGCCCACATATATCCCATCTTATTCTGTAAATCATTTAAGAGAGTTATTCTTGGAGGAATAGGCTTCTTTTAACATCTGTGCTTCCTTGCCTGCCTTGCACCTCTCCCTACTGCTATCTGGTTTCAGCCCCCTTCATGGTTTTGAAAATGTTCTCTCTGTTGGTTTCCTGTTTATCAAATGAGTATTTCTCATTTCTTCCAGAATCTTTCCTCCCTTGGCTTCCAGGACACAAATCTCTTCTAGAGGTCTTTCTGTCCTGTTTCTTTTCAGACTCCTTAATGAATTCTATTTCTTAGTCCATTCCTCTAAAACTGAGATTTCCCAGCTTTGGTTATTTGTTAACTTTTTTGTTTTATACTGTTTAGCCCCCACTATCACGGCCATCTGCGTGACTTTTACCTACTTTAATAATTTTAGATCCCCTCTTAATACCCTTCTGTGGTTCTCCATGGCCTCTAAAAGACAAAGGCCAGATCTTTACCTTATATCCAAATTTTTCATTATCTGGTCCACACCAACCTCTTTAGCCTCATCTCATATTACTTATTGTACTTCATTTATTCTTAATTCCACAAATATTCACTGAACATCTACTATGTTTCAGACACCACTTAAAGTTCTGTGATGAAGTAGTGAACAAAAGAGATTAAAAATCCCTACCTTCATGAAATTTATATTCTCCTAGTCACACAGAACTGTTTGTAATCGCAAATTATTACTTCTCACCTGAAAAATCCCTTCTCTTTTATGTTTCTTGACAAACTCCTTGTGAACTCAGGTCATATATTACTTCTTCTAGGAAGATTGCTTCAGCACCTCTCATTTTCCCAGCAGCCTCTTGTCATTTCTTCAGGTCAAGGTTGTTGTTAAGTCATAACATCAAGGTTGCCATTACCCTTCAGCATTTGTCAGGAGAACCCAAGAAAAATACATTGTGCCTTCTAGAGTAGGAGATGTCTGATCCTTTAATAAATTATAAGTGGAGTGCTAGACCACGTAATTCTACCTTACCCACACACACCAAGTGATCAGTGTATCTCTGATTATTAAAAGCCCACACAACAATTACCTAGTATAGTTAGATGACATTTTATTGCTCCAAGCAGCCTTGCTCACATATATTGTGAAAAATGAATAAATTTCATATAGTGTTCTTATATTATAAAACTATGCTATTTGGCCTAATCATAATACAGTTCTGAAAATGCATGTAAATCTAGCAACACAGTCATGTATTACCTTTAACTTCCATTTGCCCATAAGTGAAACATCACCTTTCTGACAGAACATACAAGAGGGGAATCCAAAAAAATTTGAATTCTTTTTTGGAGGATGGGCCCCGTGTAGTACAGGCTTCCCCTACTAGGTAAGTGTTCTAGGAATCCATCGACATCAATTTCCAGCTAGCATTGTTGTGAAAGGCTGTGTTTGGCTTCAGTGATTTCTTTCTTTTTTTTTTTTTTTTTTTTTTGAGATTCATTGCATTTGCTCATTTTATGATGGGTGATTTACGAGCACATCTGCCCACATCACCCTGAGTGTTCAGTAGTTTTTGACCCAAAAAAGGCATGACCTCCATGTTCCACCCTCCCTATTCTCCCAATGTTGCCCCAAGAGACTTTTTTTGTGTTTCCCCAGATGAAAAAAGTCCTCAAGGGAAAACATTTTTTTGATCTGGAAGAAGTGAAACAGAAAATGGTAGAAGCACTAAAGGGTATCAAAAGTGAGGCGTTCCTAAACTGTTTTGAGCAGTGAAACAAGCACCTTAATAGGTGTATTACATCAAACAGAGAGTACTTTGAAGGTGACTGAAGTTTAAAAATGTAGGAATAAATACAGTTTTTTTATAAATAAGTTCTGGGTTTTTTTAGGTCCTCCTTGTAAATGAAATTACATTACCTCTATATCTGTACCGTTCAGTATTGGCCAATAGTGTTTAGCTATTCACTCTTGTCAGAAAAGGCTATTAAATTAATGAATTTGCTTGCCATTTTGTTTGAAGCTACATATTTTCCAACAATATACCTTAAAAATTATTGATTCCTTTTCCTTCCATTTTTTTTTCTATGTGGATTTTTTTTTCTTGTGGATTACCTTCCAATAATGGTTCATAATTCCATGCCAGCCCACCATCCCCATACAAGGGTGCATTTAGGGTTATATTATGGAAAAAAAAGTCTTCAGGATCAGATTTTGAAATAAAATTTTTTTTAAAAATTATGAGAACTGCGATTACAGGCTCAGAAGGCCTTGCTTATTAGTCAATAGCTAGACTTCCACTGTGCACTGAGTTCTCAATTCATCCAAATTACAGGCTTTCCTCGGCCTAAGGACCCTTTGAAGAATTGCTTTGTGTCCAACAAAGAAAAAAGGATCAAGTAAGGGAAAGGAGAGCTTGTGATACATTCAGAGAGCAGAAGAAAGGAGGACTTTGTCATCTATGTTAGCAAACTCAAGGGAGGTTGTATGAACACAGTGCCAGTAACATACAGTGGAAGAAGTCACCATATTTGTCCAGTAAACCTTCAGGGATACATAAAAGTGTTATGGTGCTTGTCTGGCAAAATAAAACATTAAAAATCTGTCAGATGTAATTTTAACTTCAAGGATGCATGAATAGAATTTATATTTTTTATTGAAGAAATTTTTGTTTCATCAGTTGTCATAAAGACTGAATTCTTACTAATATTTAGAGCCCAGAGACCAGGAATGTCAAAACATCTAGCCTGGGGGGAGAGGCACACATATTAAAAAAAAAAACAAAAAAAATTGTCATCCAAAATTCCAAGTACTGTTTCTCTCCATTGAGGAATATTCTGACTCTTTCCCTGACCAAGTAACTTCTCTACTCTTGTTGCCTCCGATTTTTTCTTTTTGCTGCAGGCAATGTTTGCTGAGCCTTCTCAGTTAACCTTATAACAGTCCCTTGCTCCTAAAAGTGTGGTACAGCACTATCCTCATTACCTGGGATACCAGGCAATTTTACATCCTACCTGAGACCTCTTGGATCATAATCTACATTTTAACATCCCCAAGAGATTCATATTCAAATTAAAGTTTGCATATTCCAATATGCTGTTTGATCCATTGAATGATCCTGGCCCAGTGACAGAATCTCCTAATTGAGCAGAAGCGATTTATATCAAATTAATAAAAACCTTCCCTAAGGCTCCTGAGAAAGCTTACTTCAACATAGGTCTCTAAACTGCAGGAGTTGACAGAAATCAGTTAATGGCCCTTTTGAACACACTAAAAAACTGCCTGTGGAAGGCAAGTGAGGGAACTATAAACAGTCAAACTTCTGAGACAGTCAATCACACGAAAGAAAGACATGCTTCCAGTGTTTTTACAGAAACCAGAAGATGCCCAGCATCTGAGCTTGTATCAAATTAAGGGAATAGGTACCTGCCAAGGTTCCTCTTTTTTCCTCAGAAGAATGAGTCATCCCAAGCAGCCCCAAAAGTCTCCATAAATAAGGAGGCTGTTTTTGATATTTTTGCTTGAGAGCCTAGAATTTAAATTTACTCCTTGAGAAATTTAGGAAATTAAAAACAAATATCAGAGTGATAGATGGAAAATGTGTAAAAAAAAAAAAGTTGTGTATAAAAGTGGCATATTCACAAGTACTAGCAAAAGAAAGTTTTTAGAACTTATATACATCTCTTGCAAAATGCTTAAACAATATGAATTCTAGGCCAGGTGTGGTGATTCATGCCTGTAATCCCAGCGCTTTAGGATGCCGTGATTGGGAGGATCACTTGAGCCCAAGAGTTCAAAACAAGCCTTGGCAAGACAACAAGACCCTGTCTTCACAAAATTTTAAAATTAGTCAGGTGAAATGACAATGCCTATAGTTCTAGCTACTTGGGGGGCTAAGGGAGCAGGATTGCTTGAGCCCAAGAGTTCAAGGCTGCGTTGAACCATGATCTTACCACAGTACTAGGCAACAAAGTGAGACCCTATCTCTAAAAAGAAACAAACAAACAAAAACCAAAAGATCCCCATGAATTCTAACAGAGAAATAAAACCATGTTCCTGAAAGAAGGGATTAGAAATTATGCTTATCATTCCTGTTATTTAAAAATATTATATTACGCTATAAAGATAGTTATGTATACCACACATAGTTAGACTTTGTTTTATCATTTCATTATGATATCATAAAAGTAGCATTGTACAGTAACTCCAAAATGTCTGAAAGTACTTTAATGTAATTCAAAACAGTGCCCCCGAGTCTTAGGGAGAACTTATCTGCTCTACCTCATCAGGCATGGTGTGATAAACAATGTTTGGTCTAATTAGTTCCATGTTATTCCCCTGATCGATACTTGAAGGCATTCTGTAATTTGAGAAATTAATAAAGATTTTAAAAAGAAAATGTGTTGATTCAAATGTATGCAGTTTTGTCTATGGCCATACCACCCTGAACATACACAATCTTGTCAAATACATGCAGTTTACTAGCAGTTAACTTAGGTGTCTTAAACACAGCCATGGTCAAATCATAGTTTTCCTAGGGTTCATCAATCTCTGTTTACTATGTATTGGTGGCTGTCTTGACTGAGAATGGTTGGGTGTCCCCTGAATGTGTGTTTGGAGTGTCAGCTTTCATCTGACATTCTTGTCCACCTCCACCAGAATCTAGAGACTCTCTCTAATCAAGTCTGCGGTGGCCTCTGTTAAGTCCTTCTCTTTGGCTGGAAGTCTCGTGAGATAGATTACAGGGAGCCTTCTCTATCATATTCCCTTGCTATCAGGAATCTGGCTTACTATAAAAGCCAAAACCATTATGTCTCTTCCCAGCAGAGTGGTCCAGAGCTATCGAAGCAGGCTCAGTGTCCTAAGCGAACTATGACCTTGCCCTCTCCTGACCTAGCACAGTGCCATGCCATGGTGCCGGCCTTTTTGACATGAAGCTCTGCCCCATTTGTCCAGAGTTTATACAGCTGGTTTCTTCCTCAGCTGGAGTTAAAGAAAACTCACCAAAGCCTGATTTCCTTCCAAAGTGATGGTGCTGGGAAGTAACCTAGTACAACTGTTAAGACACAAGCTCTGACTTCCAATCTTGGTTGTTTTGACCTATGTGATCTTCAGTATGTGCCTTAGGTTCTGCCCGCCTCCATTTTTCCTTATCTATTATGTAGCTATTGATATGCTTACTATGAGGATTAAACAAGATAATCCATGTAGAGCATTTAGCATAGTTGCTCAATAAATCTTGACTACTGTCAGAAGTTAGAGTGGAGTCCTCAGTTAACTAGGAACTTTCAGGTCATTCCCTTTTGTTCCCCTGCTTCATTCCTTTTCTTTAGAGTTTGGGAATAACTTGCAAAATGCATGTGGTCTATAGATCAGAAACTATCAACTCAACTCAAGTGGAGTCATTCTCGCCTCACTTGATTCACATTGGCCAAAACACCCCCTGTGTGCCAGCCTTCCAGATGGTCTTTGTCTTCCTAAAAAATGTTTTTATTATCATCCAGTATATCAAGTAAATGAGGTTATCCAAGAAATATGTTCTGTCTGCCCTTCAGAACTGTTTGCTCATAATGAATGAAATGATTTCTCCTGAATGTGTTGTGGGTAACAAAGGCCTCAGTTACAGAGGTTTTCATTTGGGGCAGAAATATGAAGATCATTTCTCTTTTGCATTTTAGTGTCATACACATTATATTTAATGTGTGGGTTTTTTTTTTCTTTCCTTCCCCATGAATACATTTCTACTTGTGCAGCGTTTAAGTTACATAAAGATTCGCCATATCTGCTGATATTCTCAATAACATGTATTTTAAGTGCCAACACTTGGAAACCCTGGACTTTACATTTTTTTGCATCGAGAAAGATTCTAAAATGCTGATTTAAAGCATGGGGTCTCTGCTATTGACATCACCCCTGTTGGGTTGTGAGTCCTATAAAGTGGGTGCCTAAAGAGTCTGCTGTGTCATTGCCCTCTCCTGTTAGAACCTTGCTCATTGGTTCCCAAATACTAACTCAAAAGGCTAAAACATCATAGCCATTCTAGATGCGGCAATCCACAGCTGTTTTAGTATTCTTCATGTCTTTAGAAATTCTCCTTCACGGGTTTACATTTTCTGTAAATTCTCTCAACCCTAAGTGATTCTGATGCAGATGGTCTAGGGACCAGAACTTAGGAAATAATTATCTCAGTCAGAGGTCAGCAAACCATGGCTCTGGCCAAATTCAATCCACCATCTGCTTTTGTAAAGTTCTTGAGTTAAGCATGGTTTTTACATTTTTCATTGTTTTAAAATATCAAAAAAAGAAAACTGTTTTGTGACGTGTAAAAGGTAAACAGAATTCAAATTTCAGTGTCATAAAATGTATTTGGAGCTCAGTCACACTCATTGGTCTGTGGATTCTCTACAGCTGCACCACAACAGCAGAGTTGAGCAGCTCCGACAGAGATCATATAGCCTGCAAAACCTAAAATGTTTACTCTCTGGCTCTTGACATAAAAATCTTACCAGTCTCTAGTGGAGGTATTCACAATGACCAATGATGCTTCTTTCTGGGCATTTTTTAAAACATCATAGTAAGAAGGTGGTATGGTGTTTCTGTGGCACAACTTCCCTAAGAGACAGGGGAAATGGGAGTGCCAAATGGAGGGAGAGGGGAGGATTACCCAGGCTTTCCACATTACACAAAGGAGAAAATTATGTCTTTTCATTTTATTTATGCCTGTGAAGAGTACACATTTCATGAAGAAGGTGGAGTTTATGCATATGAAATAACCAAGAAACATTAAAAGAGGGGTATGCTTACTTAAAGTATAAATCCTGTGCTGCAAATAAAAGTGAGAGGAATTTAGGAAAAGAATTGCCTGACAGTGAAATTAAAGATTAACAAGGGTTTATGGTTAAGAAGACAGAGAAAGGAGAAAGAACTTCCCACACTGAGTAGCTCTGTAAGTCAAGAGAGCTTTAGAGGTGAGAAAGCCTGTGGCCATTTAGGAGCAGTGAGTTCTCTTTTGAAGAGCAGAATTGCTGTGAAAGTTCATATTGGGAAGTAATATGAGATAATGTGGGGAAGCTGAAATAGAGACAGATTCTGTAGGGCCTTGAATGTCCAGCAAGAGATCTAGACATAATCTCATGAGAAATGATAAACAGTGTGTGTGTGCTTCATCAACATATCATGAACATGTGTTAGGAAAAATGACTCAGGCAACAATGTGGAATCAGATTCAGAAAAGGGAAAAATATCCAAGAAGTATATTTTTATTTTTAAATGAATATTCATATAGTTATACATTTACAGCCCTTTTTACACCAACTGTACAAGAAAGAATAGAAACACCAAAATTGCGCAGAGGGGTGGAAGCCTTAAATAGATGTATGCAGTAAACTTTTCTTAAAGCTCTTTTGAGTCTCTCTTTTTAATGACCACAAAAAAATCTATAATCAAACAAATAGTCAAATCTGACTTTAAAACTCATGCCTGTCATGCCTGTTCAGACCCTGCAATTATTGACATTCACATCTCATTTACAGAAGACTCAGTTCTGTGGTCTCCACAGCTTTGCTGTGTAAATATCCAGTGAAATTCCTGTTCTGATAAAAGTATCATTCTGACTGTACATTTAGTTAACATTTTTTTCCTTGAGAAGCTATTTGTATGTTCATAAGCCTCATAGAGGAAACAAGCACACACGTACACACACACACACACACACACACAAACACACATACACAGTCTTTTGCAAAATTGTGTTACCTGGCAGAAGAAGGTAGTTACCCCTAAAGTTTACAATGGCAACTATTCAAAGACAGAGTGTGATATTACATAGTCATTTAAGAGAGGAAGTATAATTTCAGTGGTGGGAGGCATTCATGTAGCAGAGGTAATTACCCAGGTTGGGCTTTGGCCAGAGTATCTGAGTTAACTGGAAAAGATCTCATTCGCTGCCAATGGTGCTGAATCACTAATGAGCATGGATGTGCAGTCCCAACTCCAAGTTGGCATCGAGGCTCAGGTATAAAGTTGAGATAAGGACAGTAATGTCATGTATTTTGTCTATAATCAATTAATTTGACTATCATATCAAAGCATCTTTTAATAAAAGTTCTTGCTGCCTACTTTTTCTTTTTTAATACAAGTATACAACTTTTTGTGGTTGTTCTCTGACATTCAGTTAAACTGACAAATGCCTGGGTCCCAGGCAGGCCCTCTGCACTGCACACCTGTATGGGGCACCATTTACACAGAATCTCTATCTGAAGCCTGGGGATGCTACTTGGAGTATGGCATGTTGACTGGTAGCAGTCCAGAAACTGTTGTCACCAGTGCTCCAGGAAAGATGTGAGAAACTGAGATTAAGCCTTCGAAACTTTTACAGCAAACTAACGTGAGTGATTTTATGTCTGTTGAATCAAATAATTATTTTTTTTTTCTTTTTGAGATAGGATCTTGCTTTTGCCACCCAGGCTGAAATGCAGTGGCATGGTCTTGGCTCACTGTAAGCCTCAACCTCCTGGGCTCAAGGGATCCTCCCACCTCAGCCTGGGAGTGCACCATCACACCTAGCTATTTTATTTTTATTATTTTTGGTAGAGATGGGATTTCCCTATATTGTCCAGACTGGTCTCAACCTCCTGGCCTCCAGCAATCCTTCCACCTCAGCCTCCCAAAGTCCTGGGATTTATAGGTATGAGCCACCACAGCAGTCCTAAATCAAATAATTTTTTTAATGGGGGGTTTATACTTTTTCTTTTTTAATTTACATATATATGTATTTTTTTTATTTACAAAATGTTTGGCTTTGGGTGGATTTAAATCTTTTTTTTTTTTTTTTTTTTTTGAGCTGGAGTCTCACTCTGTCGCCCAGACTGGAGTGCAGTAGCCGCTCCCGGCAACCGCAGCCTCAACCTCCTGGGCTCCGGTGATCCTTCCGCCTCAGCCTTCCAAGTAGCTGGAACTACAGGCGCGCGCTACCACGCCCGGCTCATTTTTTGATTTATTGTAGAGATGAGGTCTTGCCAAGTTGCCTGGGCGGGTCTCGAACCCACGGGCTCAGGCAATCCATTCACCTCAGCCTCCCAAGGCACAGGATTACAGGCTGAGCCACCGAGCCCGGCTGATTTAAATCTTTGTTTGAAAAAAAAAATTTTTTTGCCAGAGATCAGTTGAGAACACTGTCTTGTATTAGCCTATCATGGGAACAGTAACCCCAGAGTTGTACAATGTGGCTGCAGGTGCAAAGAAGTGCAGAAACCAAGATCTGCCTTGGACACTCAAAGGGCTAAAAGAAGAATTTTAATTTACCTAGAAATGTTGTAAACATTCAGAGGGATGTGAACTTGGTGAAATGAAGCCCTTGCCCAGGATGTTGTGTGGGGATTAGGTGGTCAGGAAGAAATTGACCTCTCCCTGGTCAGCCCTTGGCAAATATGGACTTAGTTTTAAAGTAATCTTACCCCAACCAGGCTATTTTTGCTTTTGGAATTTTGCCCTAAAATAATTCGATTTCTAAAACTCTGAGGTGCAGAGATGTGAACACTTGGAACTGGATACATACTAAGTGCTCAAAGAATATTTTTAATGAGTATAGTTTCTATAAATGATAAGAAAATTAAATTTGGAAAGGGCCTTCACCAGATAGTCATCTTGGTTAACTTTTGATGATAAACAAATTGAAGCATAATGTCACTAGCAATGGTCTGAGAGGCAAATCTGCTCATGTGGGTAAATGAAAACTTGGAATCTCAGAAAATAAGAGGGTAAGAATTTAAGCTGAAAGGCTGCTGTGGCCTGACAACTTATCTCAGGTGAGAGTAGCCAGTTTTGAGTCTTTTTTTTTTTTTGAGTAATTGTGAAATATCCCAGAGACTCTAGGAAAAAAGTGCTCAGGATCGTAGGCCGGCAGGTAGTTTGCATCCAGTATACCTGTTAGGCCTGGGCCAGCTGAGCCAGTTCTGAGTAAGTTGGAGGTGAGTGAAGGGAAGAAGGAGGGGAGCAGCCAGACCTCAGGGGCTGTCACCCTGTGGGAATGACAGACTGGTGTCCAGGGAGCATTTAGGGATGTCCAGCAGCTTCAGTGATGTGATATTGAGTGACCCTGGAGACGTAACTTTTCAGAAATCCCACTCATTTTGAGGCTTTTTCTCTTTGGGAATGGAAACTCTTGAAATAAGGCAAAACAGGAAGACTGTATATGGTTTTTACTGGTATGCTTTCTCTTAAAAAAAACCACATTTAGTGAAATAAAGACAAAAAAGAGCATTTATGACTCACTCTATAAATTATAAAAACTGAGTGGACATCTTTCTTTCTAGCCCACACAACCTAATAATTCACTTCACAAGTTATCCATAGGTAAAAACCTTATTTTTAACTATCCTGAGGAAGACGAAATAACCTCTGCATTGTTCATTGTTCCTGTACTCCAATTCCCAGATGAGGCAGATCAACCCAAAACCACAAAAATGCCAACTGAACAAACTCTTCTATTTCACAATGAAATCTGTGTATTCTGCAATAATTAAGAATAAGAATGTATTACCATAACACTTCCATTTGAATCAGGCAGTCTAGGCCTTTACATGATTTTTGTCCAAGGGATGATAAATGTTCAGGAGAGTGATTACTTCTGCAAGTCAATTGTACCAAGCCTTTGTAAGTTTAAAAGATATGGGAGCAATTTTACTTTAAAAGTGTCCTAAGTTCCTGGAAAAAGCAGAGCCTTTAAAAAATAGATTTAATAATAACGATGAATATAATGGTGATATTTATATTCATCTCATCCCTTGCTAGTTTTGGATTCAAAAATGTACAAGTTCTGTTCTGGGTTTTTACTGACTTTTATACCATAAATCTGTTTTCATTATAATACAAGAAAAGGCAGAGGCAATATAAAATTCCATAAGTCATAAAATAGAGAGACTTGTGCCATTCACAGTAAGGGTTTTTGAAAGGCAAATTATCTAATTAGGTCCTTATCAGCATTTTAAATGTTTTTATTATTTAGCATATTTATTAATATTTTGATATTTTTAAATAATGGTTAGTATATCTTTAAATAATTTGATAACACAACGTTTGTGTTAATATTTCTTTAGTTTATATTTCTTTAGTTTTAGTTTTAGAACTCTCCTCAAATTGGATTGCTGTCACCACTATTTACGACTTCCCTCTTTACAAGTACTTTTTTTTTTTTTTTTTTTGAGTTGGAGTCCCACTCGATCGCCCAGACTGGAGTGCAGTGGCCGCTCCCGGCCACCGCAGCCTCGACCTGCTGGGCTCCAGCGATCCTTCCGCCTCAGCCTTCCGAGTAGCCGGAACTACAGGCGCACGCTACCA
>CAUYQG010216723.1:0-11976 GCA_963574415.1 Tarsius wallacei | reverse complement strand
GGCGGAAGGATCGCCGGAGCCCAGCAGGTCGAGGCTGCGGTGGCCGGGAGCGGCCACTGCACTCCAGTCTGGGCGACAGAGTGAGACTCCAACTCAAAAAAAAAAAAAAAAAAAAAGAATTACATAATGATATTTATATCAACCTGTATTTAAGTAGCAGGCAAAAATATTTGCATCGAGAAAAGAAGAGAAAGATTGAAATGAAAATATCAGTGGTGAATATCATTGGATTGCAAACTGCAGATCATTTTCATTTTCTTTTCTACTTATTTTAAGCTTCTAGATTTTATATAACAAAAAATATTACTATATAAAAAGAAAAAAAAGTGTTTTAAAAATACATTTAAAAAGAGAGACAGAAACAAAGAAATAACCAGATTATAAAACCAAATTTAAAATTCTGGGCTTGCTTCGGCAGCACATATACTAAAATTGGAACGATGCAGAGAAGATTAGTATGGCCCCTGCACAAGGATGACACGCAAATTCTTGAAGTGTTCCATACAAAAATAAGTAAAAAATAAAATTCTAAATATTTTCCAAACTTCAGAGGGACCCATTGAATTATTTTAGCTCTAAGGCAATTCACTCAACAATGTTTCATATACACATATACTAAAAGACACATAAAGTCAGTGACTTTCAGTATCAGATGTTCTATGGAGAGATTCTTAAATTTAATTAAGATCAAGCCAGGCAGGGTGGCTCACGCCTGCAATTCCAGCACTTTGGGAGGTGGAGGCAAGAGGATTGCCTGAAGCCAGGGGTTTGAGACTAGCCTGGGCAACTTGGCAAGACCTCATTTCTACAGTAAATAAATAAATAAATAAAGGAAAGAAGAAATTCAAAGCTGTAGATTAGCTGATAATCAATACTTAAAGTTTTCCAGGACCTAACCCTATCTCTGTCTCTGGAAGATGCGCTGCTATCTCAACTGAATAATTGTTTAGGCAATTATACATGCTATTAAAAAAATCAGTTATATGAACATCCTACAATGGGGAGTAAATTAGCTGGGTATGGTGGCATGTACCTGTAGCTCCAGCTACTTGGAAGGCTGAGGTAGACAATTGCCTGAACCAGGCAGGTAAAGGCTGTGGTGGCCGTGAGCATGCCATGGTGCTCTAGCCGGGGTGAAAGAGTGAGACTCTGACTCCAAAAAAAAGAAAAAAAGTAGAGATGAAGTCAGAAGCAAGAAGCATAATGGGATGCAGGGACTGAGGATTTAAGAAGCAGGAAAAAAGAGCCAAAAATAATTCTATGTATTAACCTCATCCCCAAAGAATCCTCAAAAATGCTGAAACTTTTACTAGATAATATATGGAGGGTAGTAACACTAATTTTACCTAATATTATAAAACAACGTGACCTTATGTCTGCAGTTATCAGAGACTAAGAAATGCACTAAAGATAGAGAACAAGTATTTTTGAGCCTTGCCAAAACTTTATAAAACATTACTAAATGAAATTCTCATAGTAATCCTGTGGTTTGTATTTCCCATGTATTGAGAAGGAAGCATATGGGAAATGTCTGTACAAGGCCAGCGGCAGAGCCAGGATTTCAAAAGAGGGCCAATCCTCCCTAAAGTCTCAGCTTTTCTCTCAAGGTCTGTGGTGCAAAGCATTGTTTCTCAACCACACACTCATACCAGAATCACCAGGAGAGCTTAAAAGAATTAGCCTGTCCTGAGTCCCACCTCAGACAAACTAAGTCAGAATCTATGTAGCCACAGCTCTAGGCATCCCTTTTGAGAACTACTGGGTTAGAATAACAAATGTTTTAATTTTCTGTGTGTTTTATATTATAGTGGTCAATTGCATATCCAGTCTTTATAGTTTGATATGCTTATTTTGGCTAGGTAGCCACCCTTTCACAATTTAAGAAGTTTTGGGGGACAGTGTTTGTCAGTTTTGTTTTTGTTGTTGTTATTGTTTGTTTGTTGGGTCAGGGTCTCACCCTATCTCCTAGGCTAGAGTGCTGTTGCATGTTCACAACCACCACAGCCTCGACCTGCTGGGCTCAGGCTTCCAAGTAGCTGGAACCATAGGCACGTGTCTCCTCAGCCTTCCAAGTAGCTGGAACCATAGGCACGTGCCACCATGCCCAGTTAATTTTTTTTTCAATTGTAGAGGCAATGTTGATGTTTCACCAAGATGCCCAGGCTGGTCTCAAACACCAGGGCTCAGGCAATCCTCTTGCCTCTGCTTTCCAAAATGCTGGGATTACAGGCGTGAGCCACTGCGCCTGGCCTTTGTTTGTCTGTTTGAATGTGACTACAAGAGATATTTCATAACCAACATAGTGGGCAGAATTTCAAAGCATCTCCTTCATTTCCCTTTTGCTTGGAAAAAACACTAGAACAGTTCTAAATAACAGACACCTCAAATGCCAGATATCATCAAGGTGCCCTTTAGATACTTAAGCAACCCTTTTCTCATAATTTTTTCTCTCACATAAATCCATCTGATGAAAATACTCTGCATTTGCCAGATTCCAGATTGTTTGGGAATTAGAAAAGAGTATCCATTTAAAAAAAAAAAAAAACTTTTACAAGCATTTTTTGCAGTTTTACATTTCATTTACGCAGCTTTATGTTACTGATCATGACTTTAATAGAATTGCACATAATCACCAATGATGGAGGAAAAGAGACGTTAATTTCCCTTCTCATCTCGAGTATATCTAAAAGCAGAAGCTATACCTCCCTTTTTTTCTATAAAACACTAAATTTGGCTACAGAACTTACCGTCAAAAATTTAAAAGACTTTTCTAATCTCCTCTAAAAAGAGGTAAAAATTATTGTAGCGATTCATAAAAATATTCCAATCAGAGAATTTTGTATTTGCATTTTAATGGCTTCTTCCAGGCTACTAGTAGTCTTCCCAAACAGCCGATTGTGCATTTCTTTCAAAATGAGCTACAGTTGAGAACTACAGAAACTCCTCTTGATGTTAGACCTAATGCCTTGTTCATTTGGACAAGAGACAAAAAATAATGTTACTTAAGAGAAGCAGGGTGAAAACAAATAAGTCACTTTAATCACTCAGGCAAATAAGCCCTCATTTATGTTAAGTACAGTACTGGTTATTTGATTGTTGCCTTAATATGGCACCAAAGTGAAAGGTACTTGCTATGAAACAACTGAACGTACTGAAGCCCAGAGACCATTAACCTGAGCTGCATATTAGCCCCTGAAATATAATTAATTGATACTAATTTTTGATATGCTTTGTAGCAAGGACCAAATTTAGTTTATATGCCATCACTTCTTGGCCTTTTGGCTAAGCTCAAATGTAGTGTTTTATATGCCAGACATTCACTTACACACATGATTAAGTTGTTTTGCTGATAATCAGTGCTCTTGTCCTCTCTTGCACACTGTATTCCATGATGACAGCACTAATATCAATGATAGTTACCATTTAAAAATTTCAGTAATTTCAGGAATCCCTGAGATTCCTATTAAAAAATTACTGTCTCAAAAGTTTTTGTTTCCACAGTATATTTAATCAGAATCTATTATAAACATTTATATATGCATACACATATACAGTATATGAATATTTATTCTGTGATTACACCTGACATATGGTCCTATGATTAGTCTGAATTGAAGCCCATTTGACTACTTTTCAAGGTAGAGAATTACTAAGACAATTATGTACCATAGTGTTTCTTTGCAATAATGTCTTTTCAGTATACATTGCATTGCTTATATAATGTTCTCTCTTCCTCTGGCATTTACAGCACTAGTTCAGGAAAACTTAAAAAGGAAACAAATTAGGTTCCTTTTGCTTTATTTTTATATACAAATTTCTCCCAGAATGTTTCCCACATTAAACTAAGATCTATACCAAATTATATCAGTAATTTAAATATACTCCATATTTTTCAAAGGATATATGATTTGTTTTAGATTTTTATATGCTGGTCACATTCACCTCTGAAAATTTGATGATGATATGTCACACGAAGATAAAAATGGTAAAATGAATTCATTTTTAAAATTACAGTACATGGTGTAGTACAGGAACAATCTTAAAGTTCTCCATAATTGGAGAATATTTGAAAGAAAATATAATACCATTATATAAATTATGGTATTCTTTCACCTTTCAATTAGGGTCATCTTTCTTAGAGAGAAAGTCCTACAAATTTTGTAAGAATATACAAAAAGAGACATTGAAAATGATTAAAGACACGGAATGCTTACGTGCATGAAAAGGTTTAAGAAAAACTAGGGCTTTTGTCTGGTGAAACTACTCTCATTACATGAATAAAACTCAAATCTGTACACCTCTGGCCTCTGTTTCTCTGCTTGTCTCTCAGAAATCTCTCAGATGTCTTATTGCTGTCTCAATTGCATGAAAATCTTGTCAGTCAATAACATTCATTAAGCGTCACTGGGTACTTAGCAAATGTTTCTGAGCATTATGTCAGGCATCCTAGAAAGACACACTAGAAATAGAAGATATGGTTCCTGACATCAAGAAGTTTTCAATAGTACTGATTATCCATGCATTACAAACGGACTAACATAGGGTTTCCAAAGCAGTATAGAAATTAGTGCAAATTAAAATAGTGCAAATAATATGTGTATACTGACGTGATTCAATGGGTGATCTACGTAGGGGTGGCAGTCAGAATGTTTTGAATCATGTATTAAAAGGTCAGAAGGGGGGTGGGTGAGGAGAAAAATAAAAAATTTTTAAAAAAAGATCAGAAGATATGGATTAATGAGCTAAGGTAGGAGAGTTTTTCAGAGGGTAGAAGGCTTAACTAAAAGGATGGAGTAGAAATACATCCTGAAGGCCGGACACGGTGGCTCAAGCCTGTAATCACAGCACTTTGGGAGGCCGAGGTGAGCAGATTGCCTGAGCCCCACAGGTTCGAGAACAGCCTGGGCAACTTGGCGAGACCTCATCTCTACAATAAATCAAAAAATTAGCACACACCTGTAGTTCTGGCTACTTGGAAGGCTGAGGCGGAAGGATCGCCTGAGCACAACAGGTCGAAGCGAGGGTGGCCGTGATGTACCACTGCATGCCAGCCTGGGTGACAGAGTGAGACTCCAACTCAAATAAAAAAAAAAAAAGAAACCCTGAAGGAATGTAGGGTCGAAGTAGAAGCTGAAAGACTATACAACAGCTATTAGTCTGACTTTGCACTTCTATCTTTTTTTAAGTATCTTTTTTTAAAATCTTGCTGTCATACTCTAGAACGAAAATCTCCCAAGCTTTTGCTTTTCATTGACCCCTTTCATGGGGAGAAATACCCTTTAAACAAACTATGCCAACCGGGCACCATGGCTCAAACCTGTAATCTCAGGACTTTGAGAGGCAGAGATAAGAGGATTGCCTGAGCCCACGGGTTCAAGAACAGCATGGGCAAATTGGCAAGACCTCGTCTCAACAATAAATCAAAAAATTAGCCGAGCATGGTGATGCATGCTTGTAGTTCCAGCTACTTGGAAGGCTGAGGCAGACAGATCACCTGAGCCTGGCGGATCGAGGCAGTAGCGGCCCTGAATGTGCCACTGCACCCCAGCCTGGGCGACAGAGTGAGAGTCCAACTCAAAAAAAAAAAAAAAACTATGCCTCTCTAACCTAATTCCTACTACCACTATTCATTAAAAACACAAAACTAATGGGAAAAGAAAAAGGTGTTATCTATTATTAACTTCCACTTGTCTTCAATAAAATGTCATAAATAAGTTTTGTATTCTAAAATTAAAGGCACTGTGGTATCATTAATATTAATATTGAGACCACACTGTGAACTGCCACAGGGACCCTCACAGTTCCTGTCCTCCCTAGACTACACCTGAGAATTCTGAAAAAACATTAACTCCCTTTTGCATATTCCAAAATCTCACTACATATCGCTAATTGTCATCAAAGTAGTAATAGTGGTAATAATTTCTATTGACTACATTTACTATGTGGTAGATTCCATTAGAAGTACTTTACACGTATTATTTAACCTTAACAACTACCACTAACCATTAGGATTCCCACTTTGTAAGCAAGAACATTGGAACCCACATAAGCAGCATGCCCCAGGACACAATGCTTGGGCGATGCTCTGGGGAGTTAAATGCAGGTCCTGAGAAGGCAGAGTACATGCTTTTAACAGTGACACTTGACTGCTCCTACAAGTGCCACATGCCTACCCCATAAACACTGGCCATCCATTTCTAACTGAAAATAATATCTGTTCTCTCAACTGCCTCTTAAAGATATAATAAGGATTAATTTGATGCCTGCAAAGTGTTACGACCTCCTCATAAAGACACCTACGGATTACTACTCTTTAATTTCCATTTCCATTTATGCCATGTCTTCAATTATAGTATCTCATAGGTATGCAATCTTGGAACCAATTGACTTTGCTTCTTTTATACCACATTAAGGTTGTAATCAGTTGTTATTTTATCGTAGGAACATCATTCCTAAAGTTCACTTGTTTTATTCTAATTTTTTATGCTTAAACTATCATTAGTCTCAGTTATCGTAATCTCCTTAGAGTACTGCATTTTTCCTGTAAAGAGGAAATTGTAATGGAAATTGGGTCCTTAATGCCCATGGGGGTGAGGGAAGAAAAAAGTTGTGTTTATCAAAAAACAAATAATCTCGTTCAAATATGCACTTTCTTAAGTTGCTCTCAGCTTTGAGATCTGCCTTAAGTCTCAATTCCACTAGGTGCTTGCAGGTTCTCTATATTTTATCTCTGCACTTTCACCTTTAGCAATTCTTAAGATAGTAGAATTTTGAAGTTAAAAGGGCACTTAAAGATAACCTAAGGCAAGCCCCATTACAGAAATGAGAAAACTAAGGATCACAGATGGTAGATAATTTGCCCAAGGTACCTTAGTTAAAAGATGATAGAGCTGGAACTAAACTTAGGCATTCTGGTCTCAGATATATACTTCTCATTCACTTACACAATTTTCCACCTACTACCATAGCCTTACATGCTTTATGCAGATAACTTCTAGATCTTTTTATAATCCTAACTTCTCTCCCAGGTTACAATCATGCATTTCAAACTAATTTCTAGAATTTTAAGCAGATGTTAATATTGAAAACCAATTATTATCTCCCCACCAAAACCTATTACCTGCACCTACTCATTGATCTTGCATCTCCCAATCCCATGAAAAATACTCAGTATAATGAATTTGCATAGACTGCAGAAGAAAAAAGACCTGGAAGAGATATTTTAGGTTCGCCTTGTCTCTGACTAGAAGAACTTTCTTGGATTCCATTTTGCATACTTCTTTGTCTAAAATTGATTCTAAGTCCCAAGGAATCAGATCAGCAAATGGGTCTGGGAGAATTGAGTCACTTGGCTCATTCAAGTTAGAAGGAAAAATGTGGTTCTGGTGGATTATATATAGTCTAAGCAGTTTAAACTAGTTGGAGATCCAAACCTCAGCTACTAATAATGTGTATAGAACATTTGCCTAAAGAGCATTTGCTTATGCATCTTGGCAAACTACAACAGTATGAAGCTTTAAAGAATATTTGTACATCTAAGGTTACAGGTGAAAATGTTCTAGTATGACAATAATTCCACAGTGGATGGGTAACTGAGGAGAGAGATTACTCCAAAAACATCAAAGAGAACTGTGTATCTCTTAAATTCTAAATCCTTGGTAGATGCTAGACTTACATAGCAGATTGTACATAGGAAGAATCTCAGGTAAAGTTTAAGATTCAGTCTGGGTACAGTGAAGTGTCTATAAAGAGTAGCTACACTCATAAGGGTCTATAAAGAGTAGCTACACTCATAAGTGACCGTACATCATGTGAGGTATGCAGAAGTCTAGTCCTGGAGGAGGTAAGAATTCATTCTGGAAGCCAAGAAAGACTTGTTCAAATAGGTTAAATTCTGCAATTAGCACTTCAACCTCTTGGGTTAATATGTGGGTTGGATTTCATTACTCCAGCTTATTTTTTCCTTCTTAATCTTGTTTCTGAAGAGAGAAGGGAGTGGTATGTTACTAAGACTTAATCACTGTCACTAATTTTAAGACTCCAGAGTGTAGATTTATTCAAAGTTCAACCAGAAACAAAAAGTAAAAATAAATTCTGGATGCAGAGAGGAATGTGTCATCTTCTTGGACTAAAGGGGAGAAAAAATACAATATTTCCAGGGTAAGAAGGTATTTTGAGTCTTGTGCCTGAACACTGGTTCTAGGAATCTGATTTGTGCTATGGCATCAGAAGACAGAGTAAGCTGATCAAACACACACTCACAACCCAAACAAAAAATCAAGTTAATAGTTACATTAATATAAACAATTGTCAGAGTGTTTAATGGAAACACAAACTTCCATGGAAACAGTTTAAGAAACAGATTTTAAAAGCTTGGGGGCTTTTTTTCTTGACATTGAGATAAAAACTGTGACAAAGAGGAAAAAGGAAAAGGAAGCTCAGATCCATCAGAGTCCCAGATCTGAGAGAACAGAAGAGAAATGGGTCCCAGGAGTTGGTCATGTAAAACCCAGATGAAAAAAGACAAGAAATGTCAAGTGGAAGTGATAACGGAGTGTGGCCTTGCTTCTGAGGAAATGAGTTTCCAGAAAGAGATAGTCATGTTGTCTCAGAAGTAGTGAAGTAATCTGAGGTCCAAGAAATTCAAAAGCAAGATTAAAAATTAGGCTTGGGCGGAGCACGTGGCAAAAACCTTGTGGTATTCACTGGATCCCTCAGAGCACACACTTGAGAAACCCTAACAACAAAGCTTCTACTATAAAGTCACTGGATGAAAATGTTAGCATCAAGATGACGCCAATGTATTTGAAGGTAGGGAGAGGGCCCTGATTGGGGGCGGGAGTGTGTGGACCACTACAAGATAAAGGGATTTCTGAGCAGTATGTATTCATATGAAATACAGTTCAGAAATCAACATCCTGAGCATGTTGACGGTCTTTTTGAGAAGGAGTCATATCAAGAGAGACAATTAGAATATTAGGAATATGAGGAATGCAAAAAAAGGCAGAAAAAATTAAAAGACAGTGAAATCTGCAACGCTTTTGGTTTAAAGCACATTTAAAATTTTCTCTGACTTTTACCATGAAACATCTAGCATTTAATAAAGATTTAATAAAGTTTATACAATAATAATCTGGGGATGGGTGGGTAACCATTTTAAACTCCTCATCAGACTGAAGAGAGCCCACACGGTTTCTCAAAAGCAGACTTTCCCTGTTCTTCCACCCTGGTCTTCATAAACATATGTAATGGGTATCAGAGGAGTTATAACAGATGATGATAGCAGTAAAACATCATTACCCATTGTCAACATTTTACTATTTGTCTCCTGGACACTGAGGTGTATTCCCACTTGCTTGATTCTGAGAATAATGAGATGAAAAAAATAATGATGGAGATAACAATTAACGGACATAATAGCTTAGATGAGAAGAATAAGCTTCCTGAGGAATCTCTAGCCATGCCCTTTTGAAAAGCAGGGTAAAAGAATAAAAACGATTTCTCAAAAGAAAAATTAATAAACAGAAACAAAGTGTTATGTATATGACCGGGAAACTTAAAGGAAGGGAAAAGCTGAATAGATGTTTGAGTGGGACCGAAGGAATTGAGATTTGTAAAGCAAACAAAAAATTGTTTCCATCAAATCTGAATATAACTCTTGGGAATAATAAGCCTTATATGTTCCAAAGCACCCCAATTCTATCCATCTTTGTTATCCTAATGTTTGTTAAACATACCAATAAATATGTTAAATGTATGTGTTACGTATCTCATAAAATAAATTTCCAAACAGAGAAATGTATTTCTAGATCCAAAACCAGGACATATGATTTGACACAATATCCTGATTTTTGATTCAGAAAATACCTTCTTCCAAATATAAAGAGAAAAGAGTTTTAAAATTCTTAATTGAATATGCACTTCAGTTTTTTCCAAAAAAAAATTAACTCTTCAGAGTTATTTTTTTTTATTATGTATTGTAGTGGATGTTGTGGGGGGACCCTGCCCCCTTTCCCCTCACCTGGCTGCTGTGACTGTTGGTTGATAACAGCTCACAGATGCTTCAATTTGCTGAAGAATGCTGTGATCTGAATGCTGGTGTTCCCCCAGAATTCACATGTTGAAACCTAACTCCCAATGCAAAGGTATTAAGAGGTGGGTTGGCCAGGCACAGTGGCTCACACCTGTAATCCCAACATTTAGGAAGGCAGAGGCAAGAGGATTGCCTGAGTCCAAGGGTTCCAGACCAGCCTGGGCAGCTTGGAGAGACCTCATCTCTACAATTAATCAAAAATTAAACAGTCATGGTGGAGCATGCCTGTGGCTCCAGTCACTTGGAAGGCTGGCTGAAGTGGAAGATTGCCTGAGCCCAGCAGGTTGTGGCTGCGGTGGCCATGAGCGTGCCACTGCACTCCACCCTGGGTGACAGAGTGAGAGTCCTACTCAAAAAAAAAAAAAAAGAGGACATAGAGAAGGTACCACCTCTAAGAAGAGGTCTTCGTCAGACACTGAATCTGCTGGTGCCTTGATCTTTGATTTCCAGCACCATGAGAAATAAATTTCTATTATTTATAAGATAAAAATTGTGACAAAGAGGAAAAAGGAAAAGGAAGCTCAGATCCATCAGAGTCCCAGATCTGAGAGAACAGAAGAGAAATGGGTCCCAGGAGTTGGTCATGTAAAACCCAGAGGAAAGAAGACAAGAAATGTCAAGCGGAAGTGAAAACATATTCGTATTTTGCTGTAGCAACCTGAACAGACTAAGAAAGTCACCAAAAGGAGCCCCCACACCAGGAAGGCTACACCCTCCAACAAAACCCCCTTCGAAACCTTCGCTAATATGAGTGAAAAGGGCCACCCACTTAACACACGATGGGACCAGCTCTTTAGTGCAGTTTTTGTTTGTTTGTTTGGTTGTTTTGTTTTGTTTTTTGAGTAGGAGTCTCTCTCTGTCACCCAGGTTGGAGTGCACTGGCACGCTCACGGTCACCGCAGCCTCGACCTGCTGCTGGGATCCAGCGATCCTTCCGCCTCAGCTTCCAAGTAGCCGAACTGCAGGCTCGCTACCATGCCCGGCTAATTTTTTGATTTGTATTGTAGAGATGAGGTCTCACCAAGTTGCCTGGGCTGGTCTCGAACCCTCGAGCTCAGGCAGTCCTCTCACCTCGGCTTCCCAAAGTGCTGGGATTACAGGCTTGAGCCACCGCCCCCAGCTATTGCAGTCTTTATCCCAGAGCTTCTCAGTGGGATCTACAGCTGAGACACATTCCTGCTGAGTTTTATCCTCTGCCTTGCCCTGCAATCCTCACCCCCTTTTCTCAGTGAGCACTGCCGTCTCAGGTTCTGCCTCTAAAGCACCCAATATAGAATAAGGAACGAAGGTAAAAATAACTAGGTGTCAATTATGCACCTTTTTATGCATCACCACTTAATTAAACCTAAGTTTTCCTCTACTCTCAAAAAAACAAAACAAAACAAAACCTTTTACCTTCTTATTCATAGGGCTTCCAGTTGTAAACTGAGGAGAGCTGCTTGCCCCTAACGAACCTCTTAAAGTTTCTGGCTTGCAAAAAAACATGGCAGCTGGGCGCGGTGGCTCATGCCTGTAATCCCAGCGCTTTGGGAGGTCAAGGTGAGAGGACTGCATGAGCCCACAGGTTCGAGACCAGCCTGGGCAACTTGGTGAGACCTCATCTCTACAGTAAATCAAAAAATTAGCTGGTTGTGGTGGTCAGCGCCTGTAGTTCCAGCCCCTTGGAAGCCTGAGGTGGAAGGATCACCGGAACCCAGCAGGGGAGGCTGCAGTGGCCATCAGCGTGCCACTGCACTCTAGCCTGGGCAACAGAGTGAGATTTCAACTCAAAAAACAAACAAACAAACAAACAAAAAACATGGCAATGGTCTCTGCAGCAAAAATGTGTTCTCTTAAAAATAAAAGACATTTAATTTTCTTTTCTTTTACTAATCTCTTGTATC
>CAUYQG010216722.1:0-23414 GCA_963574415.1 Tarsius wallacei | reverse complement strand
TTCTGGATTCTTCTGCTGAAGTAAGATTTAGATGATCTTGCCTTTTCAGTTCCCTTAGGTATGGTGTTAGGCTGTTTACTTGTGATCTTTCTGTTTTCTTGATGTGTGAATGCAGTGCTATAAATTTTCCTCTTAACATTGCTTTCATGGCATCCCAGAGATTCTGAGAAGATGTGTCTTTGTTTTCATTTGCTGCCAGTAATCTTTTTATTTCTGTCTTGGTTTCCCTGTTGACCCAGAAGTCATTCAACAGCATGTTGTTTGTTGTCTGTGTCTTTGTGTGTTTTGGGGAGATATTGTTGGTGGTGATATTTATTTTTATTCCACTGATCTGAGAAAATGTATGGTATTATTTTGATCATTGGAAATTTGTTCACACTTGATTTGTACCTGAGAATGTGATCAATCTTGGAATATGCTCCATGTACTGATGACTAGAATGTATACTCTGTAGATGTTAGTTGGAGTGTTATGTAGATGTTTATTAAATCCATTTGATCAAGTGTTGAGTTATAGTTCCAGATCTCCTTGTTGGTTTTTGGCCTTGGTTATCTATTTAGAGCTGTTAGTTGGGTATTTATGTTTCCAACTATGATTGTGTGTGAATAAATGTCCTCTATTAGTTTACTTAGTAGTTGTTTTATAAAATCTGGTATTCCTGTGTTGGATGCATATATGTTTAAGATGGATTGTTCTTGCTGGTTAATTAAGCATTTTATCATTATGTAGTGTTGTTCCACATCTTTTTTAACTTTTGGTGGTTTAAGGTCTGCTTTGTCTGATTTCAGAATAGCTAATCCTGCTTTCTTCTGCTATTCATTTGCCTAAAAGACCATTTTCCAGTCCCCAACTTTGAGCCAGTTGTGTCTTTTGCAGTGAGTTGAATTTCCTAGAGGCAGCCAACTGTTGGATCATGCTACTTTATCCAGTTTGCTACTCTATATTTCTTCAGTGGCACATTTAGTCCATTCACATTCAAATTGATTATGAAAATGTGACAGTTTATCCCTATGATAAGGTTCTTAGGGGGTTGTTTGTTTCCTTTTTACTTTTGTATTTATATATTTGTATTTTCTTTTTTGTGAGTGTTCTGTACTTTTTGTTGACTCTGTGCTTGTCTGTACTTTTGTGATGTGTATAACCATTGTTATTTTGTTTTTAAAATACCTCTCTTTTTTTTAGTTGGCGTCTCACTCCGTTGCCCAGACTGCAGTGGCCGCTCCCGGCCACCGCAGCCTCGACCTGCTGGGCTCTGGCGATCCTTCCGCCTCAGCCTTCCGAGTAGCCGGAATTACAGGCACGCACTACCATGCCCGGCTAATTTTTTTTTTTTATTTATTGTAGAGATGAGGTTTTGCCTGCCCAGTCGGGTCTCGAACCCGCGGGCTCAGGCAATCCACTCACCTCAGCCTCCCAAGGCGCAGGATTACAGGCTGAGCCACCGAGCCCGGCTTAAAATACCTTTCTTGACTGTCTCCTGAAGGGCTGGTCTGAGGTCACATATTCTCATAGGGATTGGATATCTGGGAATGATTTTAATTCTCCGTCACCGATGAAGCTTAGCTTGGCAGGGTAGGGAATTCTTGACTAGACTTTCTTAACTTTAAGACTGTTAAAGGTTGTACTCCAGTCCCTTCTGACTTTTAATGTTTCTGCAGATAAGTCTGGAGTGATTTTGATGGATCTTCCCTGGTGGGTAGTCTGAACTTTCTCTCTTGCTGCCTTTAGAAATTTTTCTTTAATGCTTACTTTGTGGAAACAGATTATTTTGTGTCTTGAGTTGGTCTTCTTATGTGATACCTTGTGGACATTCTCTGAATCTCTTGTGCTTGAATGGTCACCTTTCCAGTGAGATATGGGAAGTTTTCTTAGATGACATCATAGAAAGTTTGCTCCATGGTGTTCTGTTTCCTTTTCTGCTTCAGGGATTCCAATCAGGCATAGATTTAGCTTCTTGACATAGTCCCACATCTCAGAGTCTTTGCTCCTTTTTGAGCTTTTTTTTTCTGTGTTTTTGACAGATAGGGTGAATTCCATATTTTGATCTTCAGTCTCTGAGATTCTTTCCTTTGCTTGGTTGATTCTGCTTTCTATACTAGTTACTTTGTGTTTGATTTCCAGAATGGAGTTCTTTATTTCAGAATAGGCTTTTCTAATTGGCTAACTCTAGTTTTATTTCTTGTACAACTTTGGTGAGTTTCCCTTCTAGTTTCTTTTGGTTTTCTCTGTTCATTTTAGCCATTCAGTCTCTGAATTCTGTGACTGTCATCTGGGTTAAGGGGATTTCCACTGTTTTTGCTCTGATAGCTCCTCCTTTGGTCACTGTCACTTTAGTAATCTGAGGATTGCCTATTTTTGTTGTTGTTGTTGTTGTTTTGTTCTCATTTGTCACAAGCTTTTCTTTCTTCTCTGTAATTCCTTTTGGTTTTGTTGCTCTGAAGCTAATCACTAACCCACTGTTCGAGGGCCCTTTCTGTGTTTCAATACAGGTCACTCATTGAGAGATGGAGGGGCATTTCCTTCTGCTCTTGGGTCTACCGTGTGGCAGGTTTCTCAGCTGTAACAGTCCTGCTCCTCGCACTCTGTGGAAAGTGGGTGGAGGAATGACTTCCAACCCCTATAGGCTGCCTGCCATTTATAGCCTAGAAGTCTTCTCCTTGAGAAATCCTTCAGGTTCCTTTCATGTTGTTCCTTCCCTGTCTGTTCAAGTCCACACTCTGCTCTTGAAAAAACAATTTCCCTGCCATGGGGGAGGGGGAAAGGAATCTGCCCTATAGGCACACAGGTCTTGGAGGTGATTCTTCCTGATCTGGCTAGGAATATGTGGAAGGCACCAGTAACATTCACACTGCAGGTGGGCTTTCCCTGCCTGGAAGCCAGTTGGAGCTGTGCTCACAGCTGCTGACCCAGGGTGGTTTTCCCCCCCATTCCACTTGGAGTTTGGTTGTCTGCTGCTGTACCCTGACCAGGACTTCTTCCATGTGGGACCAACAACTTGTACATGGCTAGGAGGGGCTGAATGAACCCAAAGCATCTTAAGTACACTCACCCACTCTTGTTCAATGGGCAGGGCTTCAGTTCCTGCATGAGCCTGCTGCACAGCAGGAGATGAAGCACCCAGATTCCCATATCTGCTATCATTTTCTGGTCTCTATGTGTTCAAAGAGAACTTTTCTAGGTGCAGGTTGTTTCACCATCCAAACATGTTTCGGGTTTCTCCATCTATCAACAGCTTGGTCTCTGCTCTCTGCTTTGCTCTGCAAGAGCAGTGCCAGTCTGCTGCTCCACAGTGGCCATATTGGAACGTCTCATCTAATTATAGATAATATCATACTAAACTCATTATATATTGTTATATAATTTTAGATAATTATAACTGAAAACAGAAAATGAAATTTACTTTATTTCCCATAATTTTCAGACCTCATTTTTATCTATTTAAATAAACTTCATGACTCTATACTATGGCATTTAAAAATAAACCAAAATATTCGTTAACCTACTACATATAAACATATATAGATACACATACAAATACACACAAATTTTTATACACATACACACAGACGTAGATATAGATATTTATAGATAAAATATTTCTATCTATCTTTATCTATCTATCTATCTACCTATCTATTCAGTGAACCAATCATGTCTTGGTAGAAAATATTGAAGGTTCAATTTACCAAAATACTATAAGAAAGAGATTGGTAGCAGCTGGAAACTACCAGGGGAGGGAGGAGGGTCACACAACGTTAATGAGGGTATCTGATCTCAAAGCAGGCAAAGTGGGAACCAAAGGGAGACCTGAACTTTACCTGTATGATGACCATTTGTATACCTGAATTGTACCCCACATATTTAAAATAAAATAAATTTTAAAAAAGAAAATATTGAAGGTTCACATCATGATGAGAAAAGACAATATTGTTGTGCAGCACATTTAGCAGAGGAAATAGTTGGAAATACTCTAAGTTTTAAGCATTAAAATAATTCCAGTAAAGCAATGGTTTTAAGTCATAGTAGTTGTCTTTTTCCCCCTTTGATCATTGAGGTGAATTAAGAACATGCACCATGTAGATATTTTAACATTTCCTGTGGTTTCTGACTCAGCTTCTTTCATCATGGGTTCCTCTGATTGCTGAGGACTGACTCCTGAACATAGAGATTTGAAATCTAAACTTGTTCCCATTGGTTAGTTTCTGACTTGCTTTGGTATCTAATCTCTAGGGAACATTAATGCCTATCACAGTACTTGCCATATGGTAGATTTTCTTTTTATTTTATTATTGAGATGTGAGGTACAAGTTAGGATAGGTACATATGTAGTCTATGTGCAGGAGAAGGAGGTCTCCAATGGTCCTTACTTTCCTTGGTTCAGGATCAGATATTATCCTTTGTGATGCCATGTTCCCCACCCCCATCCCTCCCTCCTCTGGCAGTGTCTCACAACTGCAGATCCCATTCTTGTAGCACTATGATAAATGTTCAGGATTCACTTATGAGTGAGAACATGTGGTATTCAGTTCTTTGTTTCTGTGATAGATCACTAAGTATGATGAACTCTAAATCCATCCAGTTTTCTGTAAAGTCCATAATTTTGTCCTTCTTTATAGCTGCATAATATTCCATCATGTATATGTACCACATCTTCTTTATCCAGTTCAATTTCATTGGGCAGCACATTTAGTTCCATGTTTTTGCTATTCTGAATAGTGCAGCAGTAAATGTGTGTGTAGGTATCTTTTGTGTAGAATGATTTAAGTTCCTCTAGGTATACTCCCAGAAGAGGAATTGTTGGGTTATAAGGCAGGTCAATTTCTAGTTCTTTTAAAAATCATCACACTGTTTTTCATAGAGATTGGGCTAATTTGCATTTCCACCAACAGTGTATAATCACTCTCTTTTTTCTGCTCCCATGCCAGAATCTGTTGTTTTTCAATTTATTAATGATGGCCATTCTTACTGGATTTAGGTGGTATCTTAATGTGGTCTTAATTTGCATTTCTCTAATGATTACTAAGGCTGAGCATTTTTTCATGCTTCTTTTGGCTACTCATTTGTCTTCCTTTGAGAAGTGTTTATTAGTGTTTTTGGCCCACTTTTTAATAGGTTTTTTTTTTCCTTTTGGCTCATTTGAGTTCCTTGTAGATCATGGATGTTAGACCTTTGTCAGATACATAATTAGCAACTATTTTTTCTCATTCTGTGGTTGTTTCCCCACTCTCTTGATGGTTTATTTTGTTGTGCAGAAGCTTTTCAGTTTGATGAGGCATATGGCAGACTTTCAGTGAACATTTGCTGGCTAAAAATCTGTGGGTGATTCTGAACCCAGATCTTAACTCCTGGCCATTTCTGGTCATAGTCATTGCTTCAATTTTAGTTAGTTCTTTGTATTCAGACTATTTTTATTCTATCTCGGAAATTGTAATTTGAGCAAATTTCTAGGAAATTTAATAGTTGCTTAAAGTCAACCAGATCTACTACATTTCTAAACTTTTCTTCCTTCCTTTTCTTTCAAGCCAAGAATCTTAGCTTTATTACCTAAGGGTAACTTTATTCCTTTGCTTAAATAATTATAATTTTTCTTTTCTTTTTTTCTCTTTGATATAATTGGACTTCAAAACTTTAATAAAACTTTTTAAAAAGTGAAAAATATAATTCTGTCTCCAGAAATGCTTTTATAGTGTGTAAATTCTTGTCTGCAATCAAGGAAATAATTTTTTTATAAAACTGGCACACAAAATTAATTAGTATTCAGTCTGTTTTCCTGCTGACCCCCACCAGAGTATGCATCCTGGGAAATGGGAAACATCAGGAAAAGAGGAAGCACTTTCTGCAGGCATAGGCCTGAGGCCCATTATTAATTTTTGACTTTGAATTTTTTTCTGAATAAATGGAAGCAACAGGGTGTGTATAAACTGCAGTGCAGTTTAGCGATTGAAGAACATCAGAAATGTCCCTTTGCTTTTCCACATCCCCGTTCATTTTTCTACAGTTGCATTGAAAAGAAACCTCTGCCAGGAAGCCTTTTCTATTCACTCATTTGGTAGTATACTCTTTCTCCTCTGAAGTCCTATGACACTTAAGGTCTGTGACACACAATTGAGTTCTGAGTTCTTGAGTGTTTAGTATAATGGTTTACTGTCCTATCAGGTGGTTCCCCTCTCTTCTGGATGGCAGTGGGACATGGAAGGCAGGACGGAGTCTTTTTTAATCCTTTTTTTTTTTTTTTAACAATCTCTGATGTTGGCAAAAGCTTCATGCATGATTAGGTACAACATAAATATTCAGTATGAATTTTCTAACTGACTTTTCCAGAATATATTCTAGGAGAGACTAGGGCAATAGGCATAGGTATGTGGAAGACTTTGAAAAGAGAATTCTAAGGAAGGGTCAGGGTGTGATGCTGTGAGCACTTTTCTTTTTTGTTTTCTAATGAGGATTCCAGTAATGCTTGTAAGTTGTGTGTGTGCGTGCATGTGTGCGTGTGTGTGCGTGTGTGTGTGTTTTCCTTGTATTGTGTTTTCAGAAACATGTCATCCGGCAGGTATCTTTAGGATGTGACCATAAAAAATACTTCCAATTTTGACAGCATGTGCAAGGATTCTGTCTTTTGAAGCTCTCACTCACATTCTGGGCCAATGGACTTAAAAGCAAGTTAGGGAGGAGAGCCCAAGGATACCAGTAGGCACCAAGGGCCAATTTCTTCTGGGATCTCACCTGCCCCTGAGGATAGTCTCTTGTCACCACCCTCTTATACAGTGCTTGCACTCATGTTGTTCATAGTGTTTTGAGGATGTTGTGATTCCTGCTCAACTTATTTAGAGATTTGCACAAGACATTCCAGAATTAGGGTGAAATTATGATGACTGTCTTTCCAGCATATAAACTTATGCTTGAAATGCAAAGCTTGTCACGTAAGCTGTAACCTGCCCAGAGGCTTGCCTGGGTGTAGCAGATGGCTCCCTTCATCTAAATTTTTAAATATCCCTTCTCTAGACTGTAAGACAGCCTTTCTGCCTGAACACAAGATACAGGATGTATATCTGGTGGCAGAACAAGACTATATCTCTGCACAATGGCCTTCTAACATATTAGTTGACCCACTAAGAATAAATTTGTAGGGAAGGAGAGAAAGAGACTTTATGGTGTATGTTGCAGGTTCATTTATATAAGTGATTGAGCAAATGCATCAGAAAGTGTGAATCAATATGTCTAAGATAACTTGAATCACATCCTCTATCTTTTCTGTCTCTCTTCAATCAATGCCATGTCTGAAAACACTAGAGGTAGGCTAATTAAATTTTTATTTGGTCCAAATTTAGGAGGGTCAATTTAATAAGCTGTTTGACAAATAGAGCTTAAATAATCTTGCCAAACTAGAATAATAGGCCCAAACATATAAAAATTATGAAGATTTATTTAGCATCTACTCTATTCTAGACACAGAAGAAAGTGCTTGAATGTACTGTCTCATTTACTACAAATAAAATACCTATGCCTAACCCATATTTTAAAAACTGATGCTCAGAAAAGATAAGTAACTTGCCCATGATCACATAGCTTATAGGTGGCAGAACCAGGATTTGAACCCAAGCAGTTAGCCATTATGATGTATTAAGTGTTTAGGTCTGTATTTTAGTTAAAAGTAGTAACTTTTTTAAGATTGGGGAAGTGTCCCTACAAATATTCTAGAGAAAAGGACTTTCAGGATTCACTAACTGTAAGGTCAGCCTGAACCAAAGGCACAAGGTAACTAGTTGGAAAATCAAATATAAACTGAGCCACATACGTTCAGCTCAAGGGAAACAGCAATTCCACTGTGTATTAAGACCCCATTTTGGGTGGTACCGATTTTTTAAGACTTTAAAGATACACTGTGTTTAGAAGAAGAAAATAAAATTTATGACGGATCTGGAAAACATTGTCAAATTATTTCACATTAATTGAATACCTTGTGATAGGTGCTATGGTATAGTAATTAAAAAATGACAGAGCTTATGTCAAGAAGCCTAGAATTTCGAGGAATTTCTTTTTCTTTTTTCTTTTTTTTTTTTTTGAGTTGGAGTCTCACTCCATTGCCCAGACTAGAGTGCAGTGGCCGCTCCTGGCCACTGCAGGCTTGACCTGCTGGGCTCTGGCGATCTTTCCGCCTCAGCCTTCCAAGCAGCTGGAACTACAGGTGTGCGCTACCACGCCCGGCTAATTTTTTGATTTATTGTAGAGATGAGGTCTCGCCAAGTTGCCCAGGCGCGTCTCGAATCCGCGGGCTCGGGCAATCCACTAACCTCAGCCTCCCAAGGCAGGATTACAGGCTGAGCCACCGAGCCCGGCTTCGAGGAATTTCAGGTATTTATTTATTTATTTAATTTCAGTGTAAATGAGAACCACTCAGACAGCATTCTCTCCCTCTTACTATCTCAAAGGAAGAGAAGACCAATCATCAACAGCAAATGGAAACTGCAGCAAATTAACACCAAGAGTTGACTTCACACATAGGAGATATCACTGTGACTCATCCTCATTGTTTCTGGTGCTCTCCGTGATCAGAAAAACTTCTCTAGCAATGAACTATGGAAGTGACAATTGAAAGTATAGCCTTGAATTTAGGACATTTATGCCAAAGAAGAGGTAGGTTGAGAATAAGATGAAGTGTGATTTAATCTCTAAAGCATTTAATTACCTGGTCTTGATCTTTCCCACACTTTATCATGGGGAATATGGATACAAGGATGAATGACTACCTCACAGTGTCTTTCCTCAAGAAGACCACAATCTAGGGGTGAAAGAGGTCCTGTCTGGTCTACTGTGATATGATGAGTGTTATAAAATCATGTGTCACTTAACTACAGGAATGCTTGCTGAGAAATGCATCATTTGGCAAGTTTGTAGTTGCGCATACATCCTGGCATATACTTAGACAAACTTAAATGGAATAGCCTGCTACACACCTGGCTATGTGGTCTAGCCTATTGCTCCTAGGCTAAAACCTGTAAAGCAGGTTACTGTACTAAATATTGGAGGCAATGGTGACATAATGGTAAATATCTGTGTATCTAAACATATTTAATTATAGAAAAAAATACAGTAAGAATATGGTTTTGTAATCTTATAGGACCATGCTGTACACATGGTCTGTGGTTGACTGAAACATGACCACGTAGCACATGACTCCACTAGTTAGTAATATATACAACAAACTAACTAACAGGGAACCAGAGGAAATCAGCAGGCGTGCTTCTGTTTGTTTGAAGAGGGGCGTGGAAGGGGGTCACTTGATAGCTTTCTGCAAATATTTTAAGATATGTTATTTGGCACAGAAAACAGATTTATTTAAAAACAAAACAAACAATAAGACCTCTGGAGGGAACATAAAAGTTTGGAAATTGCAGAGAAGAAAATTTTGTATTAATAGGTGAAAATTGTTTCTAGTGGTAAAAGACAAGACAACAAACTAGGTTACCTTAAAAAATTGGTGAGCTCCCACTCACTGAACCTCACTGAACCTACATAGTAAAGGTTTTCCTAACATGGTAAAAGGTTGGACTAAATGATTTTTCAGGTCACTACAACTTCTGAGAATCTGTTATTGACATGAGCAGTGTCCTAAATTAGAAAGAGCTGCTTACAGGAAATGTTAATTTGGATTGTTCTCTAGATATTTATAGGCATTAGCTTTTTTGACATAAGCCTAACAATGCCTTTTGGATAAGGCCTTGCATCTGTGTCTTCATATTGTCTGACCTGAGCTCATTTCAGGACTGAAGACCGTAAATTGTATTATCCAGTAATTAAAGAAATGGTCATTGTCCAATGAACCTATACTCCACAAGTTCAAAGCCAGAGATGCAGTACTGCAATTCCTAAGGCAGAACTGATTTCCACAGCTTCGGCTTTGAAAAGGGTCAAGCACTTTTTACCTTGTCTCAGACATCCACACTTCCCTAAGGAAATTCTTTTAATCTAAATTATTCCAGAGCCACTTACCATTCTTTATTTCTCCCTTTTTGGGGTGGTAAAAAAGTGCAATGTACCAGGACCCAGGAACACAGGATTCAGTTCTTTTGCTTTGTCACTTAATATCCATATGAATTCTCCTTCCTGAGATTTGGTTTTCAATCTTATAAGTCATGAGAGGTGCATTAAATCAGCAGTTTCAGACATTAGTCTGGCTTCTCTAAAGGTTTTTAGAGAGCTTTTAAACTACCCACGTCAGAGTCTCAGCCTCAGGGAGTTTGATTCAGTAGATCTTGAGTAGGATCAGGAAATAGTATTTCTTAAGTTCTCTCGAGGATCCTGATGGTACAGCCC
The DNA here is from genome assembly GCA_963574415.1 of Tarsius wallacei. Lineage (NCBI taxonomy): Eukaryota > Metazoa > Chordata > Mammalia > Primates > Tarsiidae > Tarsius > Tarsius wallacei. The sequence goes on along the minus strand of CAUYQG010216722.1, from coordinate 13,100 downwards.
AGTGTGGGAAATAGGTTAGATAATTTCTAAGTACCTTTTCAGTTCCAAGATTCTGTGAGTTTGTTATTTCTATTTTTTCCCTTCTCAAAACTTTAGTGTCTATAGAATATATATATACATACATATGTATATGCACACACACCATATATATATATGAAAGTCTTAAAAAGAAAAGGCTTTTACGCAACACAGCCCATGTGGAAAATTCCAATTCACCTGTGATTACAGGCAGCATCATTTTCTTTTAACAATTTCCTCTTTGAATGCAGCTCAGGTAGTTGGAAAAAATGTCCCCAAAATGAAAAAGCTGAGAAGAATTAAATAAACATTTAGCCAAGTTAGTGCATAACCTCCTCTCAGCCTGCCCCCTCATCTGTCTGCCCTTGTAATTCCTTCTCTTCTTTCTAGTCTCAAACATTTAAGCAACACATAAGAGGAAAAAAGCTCTCCCTTAAGCCCATTTCTGAAATTGTTCTATTTTTAAACACTGCAGTTCATCTCAATTGTGCTCAAATTCAATTCACTTGTGATTGTCTGCTATATTATTTTCTTTATCAATTTCTCCCCAGACTCAGTGGGGTAGTGATTGAAATTTGAAAGCTTATGGGGGGAATAAAGTCCAAAATAGTATTGAGGAAAATGTGTCTTGAGTTTGTTGGCTGCAAAAAGCCCTTGCTTTCCCTCAAATCCCAATCCATTTTCATCCATAGTCTCTTTATAAACACCATCCAGCCCAAATGACTTAAAAATAAATTTAAATAGATTCTTCCATCATCAAAATGGTTCCTTTTTCCTAGTCTTAGAATACTTTGTTTTCTATTGTTGCATCATATGCTTAATACTTTTGTCAAGATTGTCTTGCTCTTGGTTGCTTACTTATTGCTGTGCTTTGGGTGAAATAAGGCATGATCTGTAGCCATGCAAGGCATTAGGGGTGTTGGTTTTTGGAATCTTATTGGAATAAAAAGACTATGCTCATTCTATTCCCCAACTGGTTTAGCTTCTGAACACAAATGATAATTTATTTTTAATAATAATTTTTGATAGCAGAATATTTGCCAAATGTATGATAGCATCTAATTGTTAATTCCACTCTAATTTCCCCAACCCAGAATTCAATGCAAAAGCAATCACTAAGTATATTGGGTGTGATGAAGTGAGCAGAAATTAATAAAATAAGAATGTACAGTTCAGTATAAGAACGTATAGTTCTAATATTTATTCATGCACGCTCATGAGATAACTCTTTGCATGCATATCCAAGACCCCCATCAGTTGGTGGAAATGCCCACGCTAAAATAATTTTCTCCTCTGTTATGCATCTCAATGTTTACCTGTGACTTCCTCAACACATGATTTCTAGGCCTTTTTTTTGTATCTCCTTACTTTAAAAATGTCTTTTGTGTCATTGGCCACTTGGGGTTGCTTATACCTATTTGGACATTGAAATTTCAGGAGAGTACAATGATTCAGTGGAGCTCCAGAGTCTTATTTTGTGGGTAGGTGGCATGTAAAATGCTGATCAGTACACTTTCTTCCAAACACATTGAAGACATCCAGATCTTTGTTCAATGTGAGATCTTTTATCTATATCCATACTCATGCTATTCTGCTGTCATGAATTTCTTTCCACCACTTATTGAAAATCTGTTCTTTTTTTTAAGTCTGTGTCCTCCAAGAAGACTTCTCTGACCACATACAACTTATAGTCTTGTGTTTAGTACATCTTATGAGAATTGTCTTATGTACCTACGGAGACTGAAAAGTGCCATATATGCTATCTCCATGCTGGAGAGCTAGAAAAGCTGGTGGTATAATTCTCAGTTGGGTTCTTAGTCTCCCTTACTCAGACTACTGATTCAAAATGCAAACCTCTTGTGAAAACACCCTCTCAGACATACCCATATATAATAATTTTCCAGTTGTCTTGGGCGTCCCTCAGTCCAGTCAAGATGGCACATGAATAGCCATCATATCTCCCCAAGTTGGCTATATGCCCCTGCGTGGCTAAACTGAGTTCCTTCTTCCTTGTCAGTGACTGGAAGCGAGTATGGCACATGTCAGTTACATAAGCAATACTTGTGGAATGTAAGATGAATAATAGTAATTTGCTGAGCACCTATGTATAGAGCAATTTATACATGTTATATCACAACAACTCTCTGTGTTAAACACTACTATTATTATTCTAATTTATAAGTGAGGAAATGGAGATGTTAGATAGTTTAAATAGTATACTGAGTGTCTCAGCTGGGATTTGAAGTCAGAGCCTTATGTCAGAGTGAATGCACTATGATGTGATGAAGTTTCTCTCCAGGACTGTGCTTTGCAACTTATTCTTTCGTTTCTTTTCAGTTTCTTTCGCCATAATCACCCCCTTGGGGATGAAGGCAGAAAGTAGTATGGTTAAAAAGAGATGTGTGAGTGGCAAGAAATTCTCCATGGAAGAGCTCATAGGCAAGTGATGTTGGGTAAGAAGTGAATAAAATCACATTACACAGTTAGCTGAGACACTTAAATTCCAAGTGATTTAATTTCGTAAGGATGGTAGTATTTCTCAAATAGGGAAGAGGCATCAAAGGTGGAATTTTCATTTTCAGCACCACAAATGGAGCAGGAAACCATGGAGCTTGTTGATGCTGCTTAATCAGGCAACTTACCTGGACCTGTTTGACACCCGCCCTTGTGCTTTCACAGTAGGAGGAAGTAATGGTAGTACTTCCTCTCTCTGATTTGCATAATTGTAAGGCATCAATGATGCCATTGCTTTTTCAAAATGATTGTTTTGAAAATGATTAGCTACTACAAGTTCCAGAATAAAATACATCTGTATATTTCCTGCCTTTACAAATGCCTGAGAGCAAAGACAATGGACTGGAGAAACATCTGAGACAAGCAGACAAACATCTGCTAGATCAATAGCCCTTACACAATTAGCTTCCATGGAAGGCAGACCTTAAAAGACCCAAAGCCAGAATTTTATTCATGAAAAGACTGATAAAAAGAGACGATATATCTAAAGTGCTTTGAATATTATAAGAAACTGTCCAGATGTGAGATATATTGTTTAAACAATTCATCAAAAGACTTCCTAGCAAGGGTCTTTAGTATTCCTGGGATGGTAAAAACATGAAGAAAGATGCCTGTGGCTTAACATATATAGAGAAGACCCAAGATGCATTAAAATAAAAAAAAATGCATTGAATGAAAGATGATAATGTATGACTATCTTTGGAATGTTCTATATACTGAACAAGCATCTAAAATGGACTAGTTTTCTCTATAGTATTGTGACAAGTGACTTTGGTAGCCTCCCTTATCAGAGTTCTTTATTCTTAAATCCTGGAGTTTAAGTCATAGAGACTACCTAGTTTCAAGAAAGAAAACATTCTTACCTAGTGCTGACAAGTGGAAACCCTCACGGAACTCAGCTGCAGATATTTATGTGGTGCCTAGAGAAAGTTCATGAAACACTGGAGAGAGAGGGAAGTAACAGAAGCATATAAAAACATGTACAGTAACATTGTCCTTCTACTGTTCCTCTATGTTGGCATTGCAGGGGCCAAGGAAGAGTTGTAATGTTCCCTGAGAGATTTAAAAACACTAAAGGCATGCAGTTACCAGTTAGTTTTTTAAAACAACTTTTTGTGATGTGCAGAAATTGATTGTATACACACACATTTAATATTCACTGAGCCTTTACTATGTGCCATTTGCTTGGGAGTGCATTTCCAAAAAAATGAGGTTATTAAGGGTCCAGGTTGAGCCTAAAAGCTGAATAGAGACAGAGGGTGCTTCAGTTATTTATTGCTGTATAACAAACCACTCCCAAAACTTAATGGTCTAGAACAATGACCATTTATAATCTCTCTATAATCAGTGTAGGACTGGTCTCAGCTGGGCAGTTCTTCTGCTCTGTATGGTAATGGCTGGAACTGCTGTATTCTAAAGTATAGCGAGACTAGAATGTCCAAGATAGCTCAGTTACACTACTGGCTGCTGGTACTGGCTGTAGGGTAGAGCTCAGCTTGGCTGTCAGCCAGGGATCCTTGAATCTCTTTTTTGTGGACTTCTACATGGATTTAGCTTTATTTAGCATGGTGACTGGGTTCCAGGAGTAAAATTTCAGTTATGAGAAAGTGGAACTTGAAGAGGTCCAGCCTTGGAAATTATAGTGTCACTTCTGATGTACCTTTTTGGTCAAAGGGAATCATAGGAACAGCTAAGATTCAAGGTAAGAAGAAATAGGTTACATCATCTTTTGCATGACAATGGCAAAAAAAAGTCAAATAAAATAAAATATGACTGCTTTTAATCCACAATGTGCTGGAAAGAATATACCTGGGTTGAATTTTAGAAAAGAAAATAGGTTTATCAGTATATCACTGATCAGGGTTTAATTTTTTGTGTGTATGTGTATGGGGTGGGAGCTATATTATTTTTTCAGTGTCTTTTTTTTTTTTTTTTTTTGAAGAAAGAAACAGCTGAAGCCTGGCAAGGGCCAGAAATGCATCTTTTAATTTCTGGAGTTGGGCCCTCTGCCAACATGGCAAAAAGCTAGAAGAACTTTAAAGCCTAGCCATAGAAAGACAGTTTTTTGTTTTTGTTTTGTTTTTGAGTTGGAGTCACTCTCTATTACCCAAGCTGGAGGACAGTGGCATGCTCCTGGCCACCGCAGTCTTGGATCCACCTGCTTTGCTCAAGTGATCCCTCGCATCAGTCTTCCAAGTAGATGGAACCACAGGCAGGTGCCACCACGCCCGGCCAATTTTCTGATTCATTATAGAGATGAGGTCCTGCCAAGCCACCCAAGCTGGTCTCGAACCCATGGGGTCAGGCAATCCTCTCACCTTAGCCTCCCAAAGTGCTGGGATTATAGGTGTGGGTTATAGGGGTTAGAGACCAGCATGGGCAATCTGGCCAGACCTCATCTCCATAATAACTAAAACAAATCAGGCGGGCATGGTGGCGTGTGTGCCTGCAACCCCAGCCACCTGGAAGCCTGAGGCAGAAGGAGACCCTGAGCCCAGCAGGTCCAGGCTGTTGTGGCCGTGAGCATGCCACTGCACTCCAACCTAGGCAACAGAGCAAGACGCCAACTTAAATAGATAAGTAAGTAAATAAGTAAATAAATAAATAAATAAATAAAGTGTACAGGTGGATGTGCATAGGTTATATGCAAATAATATGCCATTTATTTGTTTGTTTGTTTGTTTATAGAGACGGGGTCTCCCACTGTCGCTCAGGCTGGAGTGCAGTGGCACGACAGCTCACGGCAGCCTCGAAAGCCTTGAGCTTCAGCTATGCCATTTTATGTAAGGGACTTGAACATCCGCATGTTGAAAGGAATCGTCCCGGAACCAGTCTCTCTGAGGGTACCCCGAGGGACGACTGTAGACGATCTAGGAAGGGCACACAAAAAACCATAACAGTGGTTACTTCTGGGAAAGGAAATGGGGAACACAGGGTGGGATGGAAAGAGGACTCGGCACTGCGAATCACACTGAAGTGTCCAGCGACCCCAGACTTGGCTCTGGCCCTGCGCAGTGGTACAGCCAGGCCGAGTTCCACGCCCCTCTGCAGACTTCGCCCGCCGGTCGCATGTCGCGGAGACTCCAGATTCCACTTCAGCGTCTTACAAATTATTTCTCTATAAATTATAAAGGCAGTGAGATATTAGTGGTCCATATGTAAAAAGTCAATGTCATGTGAGCTGCATTTTCAGAGAAGGATGGAGTATCCTGTCCCTCAGTGCTTGTGGGCTTGTGGTTGCAGACCCTCAGGACTGTGGCTCCTCTTGTATCCTCTGCTTCATGCCAAAGTCAATGAGATTCTCTCTATAGGACATGATGGTGTTCCTAGTACAAGTGTTATGCAAAACCTGAAATACATATCTCAATGATCCTTTGTCTAAATTTAGTTCTTTCTACATTTAACTCTTTATTTCAAACAAAGACCATGCTCTCAATTCTTTAGAATACCAGTCCTTGCATAAAACCTTGTATGCTGTGAGAGCTTAATCAGTACTTTCTGATTGATTAAATATATACATCATCTTAAATCTAAGAGCAGTTTTTCCTCCTTTAGTTGTTGTAATGTCTTTGATTATTTATGACAAACTATTCTCAAGGTTATAAAATCCATGGTAGCAATGAAGTAAAAAAGTCACAGTTTTGTTTATGTACAAGTTTAGTTTGTTTTCCTTGGATACAATATCTAATTTTTGTAGCTATTATGAGCTATTACTGTAGCCCTCACCACTGACCCAAAGCTGTACTGTTAGTTAAAAGGCAAACCTGGTAAGGAAATGAATGCCTGGCTAAACAAATCTCCCGGCCTTTTCTGAAAGGACTCAAGTTGTCACCATAGAATGCTTATGTCATATACTCATTCAAAGGAATATATATATATATTCAAATAAAGACACATTCATATGTGTAGACATACTGATCAATAGATATATATTTATATAATTGCCTTGAGGATATTGATGACCCAGGAAATATTTATCTGTCCTGAGCTACTTATTTTTCTTCAGCTAACTCACATCCAAGAAAGGCGATTAACCTCTGATTCAAGAATTAGAGCATTGAGCTTTAGTTCCATTTCTCCTTCTGAATAAGTCATAAAGAAATGCTTCATTTGTCCATAGGCCATATTTCCAGCCACCTCATCCACACAAAGCAGTTGAAATTAGTTAAAAAGATTCCTAAGAAGAAAAAGATCTCTCACAAATCCTATACCCTTTTGCTCTTTGGTGAGATATAACACTACCTTCAGAACAGAGAAGACTTAACATGGTTTTTAAAGTTAAGCTTCTTAGGAGAGTACATTAGAAGTAGTGGTATAGTGAGGGTTTTTGCATATATACAATGCAGTATAATGGTTGCAATATAGGGCAACACAATGCTTCAGTAGCAGTTCCAAGTACAAATTTGCTTCACCTCTCTGGATTCAATTTCCTTATATGTGAAATAGGGATGGAGACTTTGTAGATTGCTGCAAAGTCTGTAAAGTCTTTATGTCACATGACACAATGCCATGAAACAGAACAAATCAAATTGCATTTAAATTATAAAGAAAAGTCATTTATATAAAATAGGTATTTTTCTAATAATACTAGGGAAAAAAAGCCATCACTTTATGTATGTACCCTTCTATGTTTTATGTTAAACCTGGCAGAAAAAAAAATGCAATTGCCAAAATACCAATAACAGGCATATGTGATGAGTAAACTCAGTTCACCGATAAGTTCCATGGAGAAGACTGTATAAAAAATGCGAACAAACATTCACACAAACATACTCAGATACACATGCACATACACAAAATTATCACCATCTCAAGAAGCGTGAAAAGAAGGAACCTGGAAACTTTGTTTACTCATGAGTTCTGTTGGTTTTCTGCAAACAGAATAATGATTGAAGACAGGTACTTTCACTGTTTCTCCTGTCTGAAAAATCTAAAGCCTGGAGGCCATCTGAGTTCTCCTTTTAGGTTTTGGCAGTTATTTGAGAAGCAGCACAGGAGGGTAGGCAATCACAGCAGGTTCTAGGGAAAGAAGCATCACCCAAATTGCTAAAGTAGTAAACAGGATTCAGGCAACTTCTGAGAGGTAGACAACGTCTAAGAGGGTAAATCCAAGATTGAAACAGGATGTGGAATGTTTACCTGTTCTATGTGCTTCACTCTGATATATAGCTGACTGATATATGTTATTTTCTCTTTGGAGAACACGTAAAATTCCTATCTTTTGAACTAGATGATTTGAGGTTGCAGGTTGTGAGACCAAATTAATATAAAACTTTCATAAGGTTAGAGTTCAGGTTGGAATACACATGGACTTGGGCTTGGATGGTAAGGCAGTGAGGTCAGGTCTAGTTGAATTACTGGAAATTTTGTATTATTGATATGGTCAGTACAGGCAGTAATCCTCATGTAGTTGACAGGTCTGTATAAAGAAAATATTTGGCCATGTTCTTAGTCCAGACTCTATACTTGCACTTCCAATACAGTAGTCACTAGTCACACGTGCCATTCAACTCTTGAAATGTATCTAGTCTGAATGGATATATCTATAAGTATAAAATACATGCTCAGTTTCAAATATTTAACATGAAAAAAGAATGTAAAACATCATATTACATTTTTAAATTGGTTGTAGGTTGAAATGACAGCACTTTGGACAGCTAGGGCTACCAGATAGATTATTAAAATTGATTTCATCAATTTCTTTTTTAGATTTTAAGATGCATACTAGAAAATCTAAAGTTATAGGTGTGGCTCACATTAAAGCGCTGTCTAGACAGTGTCAGACTGAAAAAATAGGTGAGGCTTGACCAGCCAGGTGGTAAGTCTACTAACTTGTCACTTATATAGTAGGAACCTGTTTGCCCAACTGTAACATACGGAATATTTGTAGTAAGTTTTAAAAAGTTGGAATTTGAGAAACGAATGTGGAAGAGGAGACAGATTAGGAAGTAGTAAATTGAATAGCATAGCAATCGTACTTTTTTTTTCTTTTGCAATATAGTCTTGGTAATGGGAAAAGAGAACAGAGACAAAGTACACTCAAGCTGTCTGCTGGAAAAGGGGAATTAAGATGCAGATGATAATGTGATAGATTTCTGTCAACATGCTATATTATGTTTCAAAATTATAAGTGGTATAACTGAGGTGGAGTATTGGAAAGTGGTTTGAGTATTACCTATAAATGCAGATAGAATGTTCTACTATCACCCCAACAAACACCCAAGTGATGCGGAAGTAAAACAAAATATAATAATTAAGCTTTCTCTATATTATAAATCTGAAATATTCCCTATCTCTTTAGAAACTGAAAGACCAAAATCATTCCAGATATTGAAATGGATTATTTCTGAATTTGTTTCTGGCTTCAATAATCTATGGTTGATTTTCTTTGGACTGGACCACAGCCTGTACCATGGAGAGCTCACTGGGAGCATGAACAGGAATGAAAAGCAGAGATTCCTTCACAACAAACTAGTTTTGAAGACCAGCTTCATGGATAACTCAAATTTTAAAAAAAGAGGGGGGGGGGGCGTCGAATTATAGAAATTGGAGAAGATATTTTCCCTTCAGTCATGTCTGCTTTCTGTTACACCTCTATAATGATATCACAGAACAACTTAGCTACCCGAGTCTAATAGTTGAAAAAACAAACTCTTGAAGATTAACTTTCCCTAGTTCACAAAAAGAAGACAAATGTAGATATGAGATTATGCACATAAAGTTCAAACTGTCTATTTGCTAAGGCAAATGTATAGGGCAGAGAACATTTTACCAGAAGACAGAGCCCTTGTGGAAAATTTCCTACAATCTTAAAGGGCCAGGGCTATAGAAATCAGTATTTTCTTTAAGAGAGACCTCAAGTGTGGAGATATACAGGGCAGTTGTTGTAGATAAGCTAACTTGATTAATATAGCAGGCCAGTGACATGTAAGCAGTGTGACCATAGCAAGTTACTTAAGCTTTCTGAAATTTATTGTCCTCATCTTAGACATGATAATAAGACCTACCTAGACTGTTGTTATCATGCACATACCAAACAGCTGATACATGTAAAATGCCTAAAAGAATAACTGACGCATAGTAAACACTGAGAGTGTCAGTTATAAACCTCAATGGCCTATGAGGATTTTAGCTTTAAAATAACATATTACTCACTGGTGAAGGTTGAGTTCTTTGGAAAGTGGATTCTGAAATGGAGGAAATGCTTCAAGAAGTTTATCATTGAGTACTGCTGCAATGAACTTGACGAAGGAAGCAGAATGGGGTAGGATTGGGAAATGAGCAGGATTTGCCAGAGGGAGAAGTTATGTTGGGATTTAGTTTCAATCCAGATTTCTGCTGACTCCATAGGGAGCTCAGAAGCTGGAATCATTTTTTAGAATTGTCCAGAGTTAGAATGAGTGGCTGGATGTCAACACCTCTGTGTTGACCAGCTAATGGATGTGGTGTGCCTTGGGCAAGGATGTGTCTTCCAGCAAGGTAATTCACAAAGACAGCAGTTTGAGGGAAGCCCTCCTGTAGCTGGGAAGTAAGTTCTTCACTTCTGAAAGGTGCTCAGGGAAGAAAATCACAACATCCACTACACTCACCATGACCAGAAGCAGCATTACCACTTGTCAAAGAGCTCTCAGCACCCAGGAAGCCAGTAATGTCTATTGAGTTTTAAGGGGGTATTCCAACAAAAACACCTTTCTTTTCTCTTGAGTTTGAAGCCAGTTGAGAAGGAAGATGTAGAAATCATACACATGGAATTAAAATGTTAGTTTTTTTACTGATGAAGCTGAGCTGGAGAATGTGGATTTATCTCATTCAATAACTACTCTAATATATCTTCCCTTTAGAATTGAACATATTCCCTAATCTGCAGGGTCAGACCAGACACTGTCTGGAATGCAACCCCTGAACAAGCAGAGGACACATGTCCTGAGGGTAATGCAAGCAGAAAGAAGCAGCATTCCTCGAAGTAACTGAGTCTACTACACTCAGTAGTACCTTCTGCTAATTCCATCAGAGGTCATAGGATAGCACAGAAAGTGTTTCCATGGGTTTATCACATGAGGAGTAAATGAGAAAAATTTTCATTCTGTAAAAATGAGAATTGGCATTTAAGCATTTCTGCTTAATTCTGCTACTTTTTCTGGCTCTTTTGGTCTTCCTTAGAGGTTTTGCATTCTCAAAATAGCTCAACAGAAGATGTTATGTTCACTGGCATCTTCTAACAAGGTCCTTCTGTCCCTGAGGCTAGCTTTAGGCTTCTAAAGAGATGCTGTGTAGCTATGATTCTAAACTTCATAGGCATTCAATACCTTTTTGTTTTTTTTCACATTAACACACAAAGACACAATTCTATAAGACTAATTATTAAAAAAAAAGATTGTCTTCCTACACCCCTTCAATTGCTGCTCCAGAAAATGGCAATTTTAAAAGAGTTTTTGCTTTTCTATAGAATCTACTTTCATGTTTTATAATACTTTACTTACACTATTTTTCAATTTTTTCATTTAAAGCATTATCTATTGATCTAACATTGTGTAAAAGGAGGAGCCAGTTCCATTTGATCCTCACCTTCCACATGTGTAATTTCCATCCCCCATCCTACCACAATAATGATGACATACTTTTTTAAAGATCAGAATTAAGATGCGTTATACAGTGACAGCTTTTTCCTTATTGCAAAACTTCTTGGTTTCTTTGGAATTAAGAATAACCTTTTTTTGTATGTTTTGTGTACCACTAATTCATCTTTAAACTCTTATCTCTGGTGTCTAATCTTTTCCCAATATGTTAAAACACATCATATATTTGACAATTTCATCCCCTTGAAGAATCTTCCTTAGGTCTTTCTGACCTGCTCAGATCTGAACTGGTTTGTTTCTAGAACTTTGAGATAGTTTTCAGGTTAGTATTTTCTGTCATTGTTAGGTTGGGAATTTCTGCCTTGATTCTTAAACCTCATGTCTTTTTCGCCTTTGATTTACTTCCTCATTGTGGCGTAACTACTTTTCGTTACTTTCCTGAGAAAGAGTACACAGGGTGCGGGGCGGGGGGAAGCAAATCTTTTAAGATACTACGTGCCTACAAATGCTTTTATTGATCCTCATACTTAAGTGAGAGCTTGGTTGAACTAAGAATTTGAAATGGGACATAATTTTTCTTCAAAGTTTTAAAGGCATTGTTTTTCTGTCTTCTAAATTCAAGTACTGCTGTTGAGAAGTCTGAAGCCTTTCTAATTCTCCAGCTTTTTAAGTAGCTTACTTTTTTTTTCCTTTAATCTATGCCATTTTTAGCTGTGGGTTTGTCTTTTTATTCCAGTGTTCTGAAATTTCATGATGTTGTGCCTTGTAGTGTATTTTATTCATTTTGCAGACAGATATCTTGGTGACACTCTTCTTTCTGGGGAACTCAGGTAATCATTGCTGAGAATCTTTTGAAAATTATTTATTTATCTTTATTTTTTGTTACATATACATGAAATCCCCTGAACTATTAGTAATCTTAACTTTTTGTTTTTAATTTTTATTTATATTCTCTGAACTTCACTCTCATTACATATATTCTTGAAGATATGTGTAATTATTCACAACTCTATGGTTCAGTCCATTCAGTCCATTTATTGAGCATTTAAGTTTTGCCTTCTTGTGTTCATTCTCAAATATTTTGTCTTATAGTTTTTTTTGTTTTTTTTATAACACTGTTTCTATTTGGAGGATGCAATGTTTTCTTTTTTTCACAAAGAATGCTATTAGATTTTTTAAAAAAAGTTTTTCATTCCTAGACAATGTATTGTTTTGTCCAAGATGTTGTTTGTTTTGTGCTTTGTATTTTATATGATGTTGTCCTTGGATTTCATGTGTTTTTTTTTCTGTCTGATCATTTAAGAGGATGACATAAAAAGCATAATTAGGCCGTACTCAGTGGCTCAGCCTGTGATCCCAGCACTTTGGGAGGCTGACGCGAGTGGATTGCCTGAGTTTTTAGGATCGAGATCAACCTGGGCAACTTGGCGAGACCTCGTCTCTACAATAAATCAAAAATTAGCCAGGCGTGATAGTTATGTGTAGTTATGGTTGCTTGGAAGGCTGAAGAGGAAGGTTCACCGGAGCCCAGCAGGTCGATGCTGGGGTGGCTATGAGTGTGCCACACTCCAGCCTGTGTGACAAAGTAAGACGGTAACTCAAGAAAAAAAAAAAGACTAATTAATTATCTGTGTACAAGGATTGACAATTAAGTTTGCAAACTTGCCACTCTGCGCTTACATTGGCAGCACTGTACAAACAATTTAGTAAGGTTTCATAACCTTGGTATATCAGTGTCTCACAGCTGTATTTGTGTTGTCAAATGGTGGTGTCTTGCTGAATGGCAGTCATCATTGTTGTCGCATGTTTTGTGTGCCATTGTGAGAATGTTGGAACTTGAATTAGAAAAATGAACAAGCCGGGCTCGGTGGCTCAGCCTGTAATCCCGCGCCTTGGGAGGCTGAGGTGAGTGGATTGCCTGAGCCCGCGGGTTCGAGACCCGCCTGGGCAGGCGAAACCTCATCTCTACAATAAATCAAAAAAATTAGCCGG
>CAUYQG010216721.1:0-24379 GCA_963574415.1 Tarsius wallacei | reverse complement strand
AACTAGAATCTATAATACTGAGTGACCTCTCACAGAAACAAAGATCTGAGTATCACATGTTCTCACTCATATAGTGAACTTTGAACATCCAATATAATACTATAAGAAAATGACTGACAGAGATGGGAAACTATGGGGGTGGAGAGGGGAAGGGAGATGGGATTCATGGTAGTCAATATCTGTCTGCGGACGGGAAGACACCTCTTGTCAACAAGGGTGCCTGAATAAAGCATATTTGTATATCTAATCCTTGAATGTACCCCACAATATCATAATAAAAAATACTAATTATATAAAAAAATAAAATAAAATAAAATAAAAAGTGGGCAAGACAAGAATAGACTCTTCACAAAAGAAGATATATGGGCAGCCAACAGACATATGAGAAAGAGCTCAACCTCACTAATCATCAGAGAAATGCAAATCAAAGCCACACTGAGTTACCACCTAAGCCCAGTAAGAATGGCCATCATTAATAAAAACAAACAACAGTTGGCGAGGATGCAGAGAAAAACAAATGCTTCTACACAGCTGGTGGGAATGCAAACTAGTGCAACTTCTTTGGAAGACAGTTTGGCTATTTCTGGAAGTACTAGAAATTTACCTTTCATATGATCCAGCAATTCCCCTACTAGGAATATATCCAGAGGAACTCAAATCTTGCTACAAATAGATACCTGCACACACATGTTTGTTGCAGCTCTATTCACAATAACAAAAAGATGGAACCAACCATGCTGCCCATTGAAGCTGGACTGGATTTTTAAAATGTGGTACATATACGCAGTGGAATATTATACAGTCATAAAGAAGGACAAACATATGGACTTCGCAGCAACTTGGATGGATTCAGAGTCTATCATACTCAGTGATCTATCACAGAAACAAAGAACAGAGTACCATACGTTCTCATTCATAAGTGGACCTTAAAAAATTATCATAATGCTATAAGAAAGGGATTGGCAGTAATGGGAAACTGCCTGGGAAGGGGGGTGGAATTGGCAGTTGAGGGAAACTGCCAGGGGAGGGAGGGGCATACCTCATCAACAAGGGTACCTGCATAATGAATATTTGCATACCTAACCCTGAACTGTACCCCACATCTTTAAAATTAAAAAATAAAAAGAAATATAGAAAACTGTCCTCATGAACCTTGATAGTTTTTTCTTTATACAAATCAGTCTGAGATCAGAATAAAGAGCAAACTTTTACAAGAAAAATTATTTAACCCACAAATTACATAAATTAAAGCAGCAGTTGAAGCCAAAAGTGTTGTTGCACAAAGTATGCGCTCCCACTGCTTGCTCTGAGTACCTCCCCACCGCCACAAGTTACTGGGAGAGTCTGGTCCTCTTGGGACCAAGACTACCTTCCATGCAAAGATGCCTGGACTTGCCCCAATTCCTTATTCCGTTATACGTCTCCTCATCTTGATTCAGCCTCTGAACAACTCACTGACCTGAGTATTGATTGCCTAGATTCCTCCCCTGATCCATTCTTTACCCACATCTGTGCTATAAAAAGTTTACTCTCTGAACCTACTGCATTAACTGGACTTCTTTGCTCCCTGACTTCCCAATGGATTCTACCACCGAGAGGCATCAGCAGGGAATCAGAGGGCAAGGGGAAACAGAGGTTGGAGTGTGCATTTACCCAGCTTCCTCTCTGCCGAGCCACAGTTTGTTAGCAACTGCAATCCTTCACCAAAGGCAGTCCTCCCTAAGGCAATGTCTTGCTGAGATCTGGAAACTTTTCCTCCTCTTGACCCTTCAGGCTCACAGGTAATGCCCCCTCTCCTGTCCCTCCTTACTGTGGCATCACTGGGTATCTCATCCTCTCTTATCTATGTCCTTCAGCCCTATCCACACCTCCACACCTCCGTGAATTGTTCTTCAATAAACTCTTTTCTGTTACTACTTTTGAATGTGCCATCCATTTCCTGCCAGGACACTGGTTGGTACTTGATTTTGCTTAAGAAGCTGGACTCTGTCTGCAGTCTTTTCAGATGTAAGCACTTCTTATCCCTAATTCGAAGTACTAAAGAACCTCACAGCTTTTTTTTTTAATAAAGAGGTGGGGTACAATTCAGGGTTAGGTATACAAACGTTGATTATGCAGGTACCGTTGTTGATGAGGTGTGCCTCTCCCTCCCTTAGCAGTTTCCCTCAACTGCCAATCCCACCCCCCTTCCCTGACAGTTTCCCGCTACTGCCAATCCCTTTCTTGTAGTATTATGATAATTGTTCAAGGTCCGCTTATGAGTGAGAACATATGGTACTCTGTTCTTTGTTTCGGTGATAGATCACTGAGTATGATCAACTCTAAATCTATCTAAGTTACTGCAAAGTCCATATGTTTGTCCTTCATTATGTCTGCATAATATTCCTTTGTGTATATGTACCACATTTTTTAATCCAGTCCAGCTTTGAAGAACCTCACAGTTTTTAAGATGCACCCTCTCACCCCCAGATCATGACCCATTCTCACATCCTTCTTTGAAGCACAGACCAGCTTGGCCAGATTTCCTATGTCTCTCTTTGCCTTTGTCATTTTATCAGGCTGTAAGACTCTGAATTTTACCTCTGGGTTATCCACATCAATCTCGGCAAATTCTGTGCTCATCTGGACAATCCATCTAACATGCAGCCACGAAGCTCCTAAAGATCCTTTGTTTCCACCTACTTTGGGAATGTCTCAGGATTCCCTTCAAAGACTATGTTTCCTGTTTTGTCACCAGTCAAAGCTGATCTCCTCTAAAAGTTCAAAATCCAGTATCAACTTTCTCTGCATCATTCGACTCCATTATTCCAAATTGCTGATCAGTTTATGAGACCTCTAGTCTTTTAATCCTGCATTTGCATCCCAGCCATTACCTACCTCATTCTCCCTTCTGGATCCATTTCTTTCCTTATCCATTCTACATTCTTCTTGCACCATTCTAAGCACTCCTTATCAGTGCCTTCTTTCTTGACCTTCACTTGTCAGTCTCCCACCCACACATATGAATGGCTAACTTGGCTCAATTCGCCCATGGTTCATACTCTTAAAGGCAGGCTGTGAGGTGCAACTGAACAAAGCCACACACCAAAGTAGATGGGTGCCATTGGAGTTATCCCTCGCCATACCTGGGCCTTCAGAAACACTCAACTGTACTTTTTTATATGATGTTGGCCAGAGTCTTCTCACAGTTTCATCCAAACCTTTGCTGCTCTTCTTCACATCTTGTCTGGAAAGTCACACTCACACACACACACACACACCCCAGAGCCACCAGATGTGAACAAATTCTCACCACTCTCATCCAAATCTGTAAAAGGACAGAGCTCTGAGACCATCCTGACTTCATCCTTTCTTCCGATGAAGAAGTGAGGAACTTCCAACCCACCTTTCTGGGCATCTCAGTCAACAGTTACGCACCCTTTTTCTC
This sequence comes from Tarsius wallacei, assembly GCA_963574415.1. Lineage (NCBI taxonomy): Eukaryota > Metazoa > Chordata > Mammalia > Primates > Tarsiidae > Tarsius > Tarsius wallacei. Next base: position 20,952 of record CAUYQG010216721.1, on the reverse strand, counting down.
CCCTCTGCCAGCCTCTCCCTTTGGTTCACGAATCTACCGTGGTCCTTCAATCCTGAACTTCTAGCTATCAACCTTCAAAGTCAGACTACTTGAAGAGTGTCCAGTTTTTCCCTTTCTCATGCCCCATTCATACTTCAGTTCACTGCAGTGTGGTCTCCACTCTACCTCTGCAATGAGCATATTGTCAATAAATCACTGCTAACCAGATTGCCAACTTCAACAATCATTAGTCTCTAGTTCACTTTTTCTAACAGTTTACTCTATTGATCATTCTTCCTTTTTTATATCCCTTTCCTTCAATGACTATGAATCTAATTGCTTGTCTCTCTTCCTTCCTCTTGGGTCTGTCCTATTTTATTTTTTCCTTATCTTCTCCCAGGTTCCAGTTATACATTCTCTCCTCACTCTTCCACTAACCATGGCAATCTCAGCCATATCCATTGGCACAATGATGACTCCCAAATCTTTAATCCAATCTGGTACTCTCCTGAGTTTCAGAGCCAGATTCTAATTTCTCACAAAACATGAGCACCTATAGACACTTGTTTAATGTTCCAGAACCAAATTTATTCATTTTTCTTTCTTATTCCTTGCCTCGGGGAACAACAGTACTGTTTATCTGAATCATTAACTGAACATCATCCTAGATTTTTTCCCTTACCATCTATATCCAATCAGCAGCTAAGTCCTGTAGAGTTTCACTACTTTGACATGTCTCTGTTCCCTCACCTCCATTGCTATAGCTACTGACTCAGTCCAGGACCTGGTCACCTCTCATTTTCACTATTGCAACTGTCTCCTGTCTATCTCCTGCCTCTAGCTTTGTACTCTCCAACTTATCATTCAGAGGACAGTCAGGGCAATCTTTTTTTTGGCATTATTCCTTTTACTTCTTGAGTTTACTTTCCATTCTGTTTTCCCCAAATTTTATCCTAATGTACCTTCATGCTTAATGTTATTTATTCATCCACATGTTAGACTTCTATATAACAAAATACATATGGATTTTGTTTATTTATTCATTTCCATTATTTATTCATTTACTATGACTACAAGACCGTGCAAAAAACATTTTTTCTAGATTGGATTATTATGAAAATTAGTATAAGTATAGAGTTGCTCAAAACATCATAAATATATGACAGAGTTTGAGAAATATTTATTAAACAAATATTTTATTGGAAAGGCATCTCAATTAGACAGATAAGAATCTAATATCTCTGGTATACTTAATGAAAAAAATGTTGAATTTTTTCTTTGTCTTGTGCACCTGAGATTTTTACACCTGGGCAATATACAAGAAGGGTGAAAATTTACCTTTTGAAGAAGTGAAGGAAGGGAGATTGTAAAGGAGAGTGAAAATAGAATAGCAAGGTGTGCTCCCACAGGGGATTTCTCAGTTAAGTCTCATTTAAATAAGAGCACACAAGGGAGTGAAGGGTTCTTCAAATTCTCTGTACCCTGTGTTCCCAGGGTTCCTTGTATCCCACTTTGAAGAACTGTGTGCTCAAGTTCCCTTTCCTCAAGCCCCAGTTCTGAGGCAATGAGGAAAGTGGTCAGAGGAGATCTTCATTTACCATCCTGGCTATTGCAAAAGATCTAACCTTGCTCCTCTCTCTTCTTTCCTCTTTTTTTTTTTTGGAGGCTGTATCCTGCTTTCAAGGTAAATTTTCCCTTCTCATAAATGCTGTTATTTCATATTTCAAATTACCTTCTCTCTTTCCCAAACCATCTTTAATTTCTTTCTTTCCAGATGCTTTTCCTTCTGCTGCTAAACTTGCCAGGTCTCTCCTGTTTGTGTGCTTTTAAAATATTTTTAGTTTGTTTTTTTTTTAAATCTACACTTGATTTTGCTGCTTTGTCTATATATACATATATATGTCATATTACACATTGCTACTATAATTTAATTCAATTTCTAAAAGCAATACATAGACAACATCTCTTAAAATGTATATATTTTAAAAGTATATATAGTCTCCATTCTCTTTGCAGCTACATTTCTAGAATTGTGTACTTGGCTACAATATGCCTACTTTCTCTTAGTACTTTACTTCCATTTTTCCCTTTCCCTCAATGATTGAGATTTAACTTCGTCCTGTAGTTTTTCCCATTGTTGTCTACTCCCTTCAATACACTTATTTACATCATCTAGATTGTCTACCTCTATAATGTCAACAAGTAGTCTGTCTCATTCTCCTGTTTCCCCCACAACATTCTCCCAGTGGGTGTGTACCAGTCAGTGCACTGGGGCTTCCTCTCTTTCCAAGGGACTTATCAAAGCTCAGTCAAAGCAATCTTTATCAAATGGAAACCTGAACTTCACAATCTAGTTTAAAACCCTATGATGGTTTCTCAATGTGTACAGGTAAAGTGAAAATTCTTAGCACTGAATTCATGCATTGGCCCTTTCTATGTCTCCACTCTTATTTCTAGTGATTTTCCTCCCATTCAAAATCTGTTATGCGTCTCTACACACTCATATTCCCCAAACACGCCATGGTGTTCTATTTCTCTAGGCCTTTATGCATGCAGTCACACTTTCAAGAATACCTTCCCTCCTTTCTTGGCCTAAAGAAGTCCTACCTGTCCTTGGATAATTACTGTGGTGAAGTCCAAATAGCATCCACATTGTCCCATTATGTAATTCTTTATTTTCAGAACTGCCTGCCCTACTGGATTAAAAGTCCTTTACAAGCAAGGACCGTGTCCTCTATGTTTCTGTCAACACATCATCAGCATTTAGCATGATGCTATTAGATTGTTTCTAGAATTGATCATTGCAATTGTTATTAAATAATTGTTATCAGAATATAAATACAAATGAATTCCTACAATTTAAATCTCAATGTTTTAAACTCACAATAACAAAACAGATATTTGTAGCTGTAAGAGTTTGAGAAAAAAATAAGAATTTAATCTACTTGGTATGGTTTAAATAATCCCCAGACTAAAGACAAGGTGGGTAGATGCCTCGGTAAATGGTGTTGCTGTTTACCAATGTCCTTAGTAAAGTACCAGCCAACCATCTGATTGATCAAATCAACTCTCTGATATAATTTTGAACAAGCCATGTCAGTCTACTTTAATAAGCATTCTGATTCTTATTTTTAGTCTAAGTTCTCAGTTCAGGAGGGTATGGGAGACATAGCACAAGTTTTAATATCAGGCAAAGTAAGGGCTGAATGAAAGCTCACCCTTTAAATTGCTTTGTGACTTGGAGATGTTGGAATTCCCTGGAGCATAGTTTTATCAGTGGTCATCAGGATAGTTAGAGCAATTCACTCAAACACTTTACACTCAAATGCTGAGTATAGCAACTGCTCAATAATGTTTGTTTCCTTTCCCTTTACTAAATGAAATTTATTTTTGTACATTTCATCTGAGTTTCACTTTGCAAAGATTCCAAAAGCCTCTCCCAGTACTAAGTTATTTCCTCCATGCACTGACAACCTAGTGATGGCTTCTCTAGTCCAAGAATTCCCAACAACCTTTAAGTTTTCTTTTTAGAGAGTAATTGTCTTCTTTTCTTTGCTAAAACAAATGTGATAAAATCAATAGAATAGATTTTTAGAAAACATTGATTTACCTTAAATGCTAACCTGTTCCCAGTTGCTTGGAACTGAAACTATAGATGCTCTCTCCTGCATCTGGAAAACCAGTCTCTCCTAGAGTCCCTTCCCTCCTCCTCTTACCTGTCTTCCTTAGAGGTCCTTGTGCTAATTGGTGCTAATTGGATGGCTTGGAATCACTGCTGCAGATTCACAGCTTGAATTGGCTCAGCTCACTATCAATCCCTATTCTGGTTCTGCCTTTTCTCAAGTTTACACTCTTGTTGCCTAGGAAATCCCAGTGACTGTGAAAGCCCAACCTGTTTGCACTGGGAGAGAAGCCAACCAGAAGTTTTGCTGGCAATTGTTTGGTTTCTAGAACAGCATCAAAACTTGTCTCCCATGTTTTCTAAGGTAGTATTTAGCAAATTGTCTTCCTTCTTTTAGGCAGTCCATTCCTGCCTTTTTGTTGTCCCCAGAAGGCTTGCTGCCAGGGTGCTGTTACCAGGTGAGACTCAAAACCACAGTTCAGGAGCAGGCAGGTATAATTATAGGTGATTCAAAGTCCTCTCTCCTTCTCTGCATTCACATACCAATAGGACATCTTTTCCACTGTTTCCGTCCTTGGGTTCTTTCTTTTCTTTTTTTTTTTTTTCCACGTTTGGCAATTACTTTGCCAAGATAAAAAGCAGTCTGGTGACCTATTTAGAGGAAAATAACTGGGTTACTAGCTTTCCAGAGAGAACTGGGAAAATAGAGAGCTGGGAGGAGCTCATCTTGGGTCAGAAAAAAATCCCCAGCACTGTCTTCAAAGAGTTTAAATTTGTTGGATTGGTCTGTTTTATGCCAGGATGATTTTTGCCATGCAAATTTTTTATGTCTAATTAATTTACCTTTCTCTTGTACCAGAAATTTTTTAGTTATATTTTAAAAGTCATTTCTTTCTCTACAAATAGGTTATAGAAAATGCACTTTTTTTACACTCATCATGGTATTATTTTTTATACTTAGAGCTCTGATATACTTGGAATTCTTTTTTTGATATAGTGTGAAGCAGTACAGAACAAATATTGCCTTTTTTCTAAATGATATCCAGTTGTCCTAGCAGTATTTGTTCTAGCCACTATGCAAGCTTCTATAACAACAGTAGAAATAGGAATCAGCTCCTGACCTTTAGGACTTTATAGTTTCTTTTTTTTTTTAACATATTTTTTATTTTAAAATTGTGGGGTACAGTTAAGGGTTAGGTGTACAAATATGCATCGTTCAGGCACCCTTGTTGATAAGGAGTGTCCCCCCATTCCCAGACAGATATTGACTACTGTTAATCCCACCACCCTTGCCCTCCCTGTCCCCAGGACTTTATGGTTTCTAAAGAGGGAGACAGATACTTCAACAAATAATTGCAATATAGTAAGAAAAATCCTTCAAAAAAGGATGCAATGAACTCTTTTATGGGTGTAAGGGTCAGGAATGTGAACACATTAACACTGGATATTGAAAAATAAGCAGTAGTTTTTCATTCCAACAGAAGTGAGATGATATTTCTGAGAGAGGGAAGAACACAGACTAGGGTTAAAAATAGCAAAGTATGTTTTTTGGGGGGGTAGCACACATTTGGAAATGGGTAGGAGGAGTTTTGCTCAAGATATGTCCAAGGGGTAGCCAGAGACAAATCACAGTGCCCTATATTCCATGCAATGGGAACAAGCAAAGAGTTTAAATAGTGAATGATGAGATCAGATTTCTGTGTTTTCAAGGCCACGCTCACAGTCCATTGGAGGATGCTTAGAAGGAACAAGACTGGAGGCATCATTCCGGCTTGCTGGCTGTTATGATTAGATTTCAAGGATCCAGGTTTACATGGCTGACACAGAGTTGGTCTCAATGAATTGCCAAGTGTTAGGGGAAGACAATGTGTGGGGGTGGGAGGGAAGGACTTACTGGCCCGAAATCATCATCCTTACGACCTTGTGTTAGTCATGAAGAAAATGAAGTCATGACTATTGATTCAAAGGAAAACATGAAGAAGGCTTCATATCTGTCCTTCGAGGGAGGACTGTCATTGACCAAGTCAAGTGGTTTCATAGAGTGTAGAAATAAAACTTTATATCATATACACAATCGAATGTAATCTGCATGTTCCTGGCCCTGGGTGACATCCTTACAGCATGAAAATCCATAGAATGCATAGACACCAGGTACCCAGTTCTGCAGACCTCCAAGCAAATCCTTTCCTGGAATAGGCAAGAGGATGGGTCATTCCTTATTTCTTTAAGGAGTATTTGTAGCAGTTACTTTATTTTTTGAATCAAATGGTTTAAAGATCTCTATCACAATCTTAGAATAAAGTGATTAAAAACTATTGCTCTTCCAGGGCCACTCCATATGTCTAGTATTTTCTTCTCTATGTTTTTAACTATGTGATACCATTCATTTGAAATTTAAGAATGCTAAAGCAAATACAAGGGCACAGTCATTTGAAGGTAAAATATTTCATAAAATGCCACCTACCAGAGAGGTCATTTTGTACAGCGGTAAGAAACATAAGAAAGATAGAAAAAATATGGGCTATTGATGACACAATGGAGCAACCAACCACACCAACCTTGGATGGGCCACCTTCAGGCTTTATCAACAAAGATGAAACAAACAAAACCCTGGGATTTTTAAAAAATTTGTTTCTTTTCCTAGTAGCTGGATGTAATCTCATAGTTTTTACCACATATAAGGATATTTTCTTCCATGTAGGAGATGGTAGATGAATTTTTCTAAAATCAAAAAAGTCTTAAAAAATACATTAGCCGCTGTAGGCCACAAAGCCTTCCACATAGGTTTCCACTTCTCTACTTGAGGTCCCCCGTACTCCATTTATAAGATGGGAATCTTGAGAAGGAAACGGTGAAAAGTGTGAATAAAAGCAGTCTTAGCTGGCCGATACAGACTCCATCTCTGATCAGCAAAAGAGATGCTCTCTAGAGAAAGAGTTTTAGGCAGTGACCCAAGGTCTTGGCAAGGGCTGTCCACGTTTAGATGCAGGGGAGCAAACCAGGCTTCCTGAGCTTTGAGGAGAGCTTATAGAAAAGGCAAGAAGCAGCGATAAAATTGAAATATTCTAGAGATATATCAAACATTTTCTGTGTTTTTTGATGAAAAGTGGTAGAAGGAGAAATGGTGAACAGAGATTGGGAAGTCATCTGGACAAGGAAGAGAAGTTGTCGGGGTACTATGCCCAGAAAAAGAGAGTAAGGTTAGTGAAAGTTTATATTTGTTAGGGGGCTCCAAGTTACAAGCAGCAAGTCAAAAAGCCTGAGTGGTGCAGACCTAAAGAGAGACAAACAGTAGAAAGAAGAAAGTTGCAAGATCATCAGCAGGTGGTGGTGAAGAGCGTACATCAGAGGTGGTCTGTGCTGGGTTGGGGGAACCTTCAAAGAACCAGGGTCTTCTTCACACCTCCTCCTACCCAAAGCAGCACTTGGCCTCAGGTCTGCTTCAGTTTCCTGGCCCCACACAGCCTCCTGGTCACCACACCCAGAAGCTTCCCACAAAGCCACATGGTACCCAAGATGAACCCCAGCAGGAACAAGAAGACATCCAACAGATACTGCTCGTGCCAGGGCTGCTGGAAGACATAGGGCTTGAGGTGTGCTGCCCCCCTTGTCTGGAGGATGTGGTCAATCCAGCCAACCAGGCGCTGGGCAGGGGTCAAAGGGTGAGAGCGCCTGATGATGCTGGCAGCCACCGCTGCAGACTTGTACCTGTTGGTGGAGACAGAGAGGAGGTGGTGTTACTGGTATGGTCTCACAAAACTTAGAGATTTTGTGTTGCTTGGGAGTACACATAGGCATACAAAAAACTTTTCTACCACATGCACAAAGGCTGGATTTCAACAATAATTTTTTGGAATGAACTTACCACTGTCTAACTGAGTCCCCTTGAAAAATTCATTGAAAATACCTATATACAAAGATCAATGATTAATCTTAAAAGTGTTAAACTATTAAAAAGTGATTAAATCTCTAAGGACTTGTTCATCTCCCTTGGATGCTTATAGTATACTAAAGTAAAAAATGCATATGACTATATGTGATATAGTATATACCTGAGCCAAGAGCGGTGGCTCACACCTGTAATCTCAGTACATTGAGAAGTGGAAACGAGAGGATTGCCTGAGCCCAGGGGTTTGAGACCAGTCTGGGCAACTTGGCGAGACCTCATCTCTACAATAAAAAAACAAAAAATTATCTGGGTGTGGTGGCATGCACCTGTAGTTATAGCTACTCAGAAGGCTGAGATGGAAGGATCGCCTGAGCCCAGCAGGGGGAGGCTGTGGTGTCCACAAGCATATCATGGCACTCTAGCCTGGGCAACAGAGTGAGGCTCCAACTAAAAAAAATACACACACACACACACACACACACACACACAACTGATTCAGGGTTTATTCCCTTGAAACTATAATAGAGTATTCAGTCCTTCTTGAATATAAGGTAATAGGCTAGATGGACAGTTACCACAGAAGTCACCAGGCCTTTTTCATTCCCTCACTTAACTGAAATTCATGAAAACATACTTTGTGGCAGGCCCTGTGCTAGGCACTGAGAATAGAGTGGAAAACAAGAGATACACATTGCTGTCCTCATGGAGATGACACTCTACTCTCTAATATGGGAGGACAGATAGTTAATAAAAACAAATAAATGGAATTTCAGATCTTGAAAAGTGTTAGAAAAGAAATCGTGTATTATAATTGGGTTTAGTGGGAGAGAAGGCTAGTTAGGATGGTCAAAGACACTGCCTCTCCAGGGAGGAAATATTGAGGAAGAGACCCAAATGTCAGGAAGCAGCCAGCCCTGCGAAGAGGAAGCAGCACAGATAAAAGATCAGAGGTGGGAAAAGAAGCCACATTGGGGAAAAACACAAAGAGGGCTGCTGCCTTAGTTGGAATTCTACTACAGAAACTCCCATATATGACCTTTCAAAGATACTTTGTTTATATAGTTTGTCACTCTCACAAGCCGTAAGGTAAGAAGGTTATTCTCAGCATCTAACCTAAGTTAGTCTTCTTATCAGAAGAAACAAGTCAATTGTTAGCCCCACACACATAGCATTTCGTGTCACAGAAGTTTCAGCTATTCTTGTGAAAAATACGTAAAAGTATTCTTTACGTTTTATATCTTCATTCAGCCTTAGTGACCACATACTCAGAGAGCTGCATACCTCTTGTCTTCTATGACTTGTTTCATCTTAAGTGTCAGTGTGTCTGCTGTGACCTGCTTTAACTGAATAGAGACACCGAAATTTTTGGCTACTACTCGGACCATGTTGTCATGCTGATCTCCATTGACTGGTATTCCCACTATGGGCACACCATACTGGATGGCTTCCATGATGCTATTCTGCCCGCCATGGGTGACAAAAAGATGTATGTTGGGGTGAGCTGTTGAAAATAAGAAAGAGAGTAGAATATTTCAGGTAGAAAAGTTTCAGAATACCATATAAAGCAGAAAGAGCAGTTGAAATGCCAAGGGATTCTGGAGGTATGTTAAGAAAATGCATTCAATGGTTTTGCTTGGGACACACCCAAAGGTGCACATTCTAGAATACAGTATTCCAGCATTCCCTCTATATAGAAACTCCTCACCTCAGTCACAACCCTTCTAAGACTCAGATCCAGAATCCAGGGAAAGCTGCAGAGGGCATATTTCTCCATCCATGCATCCATTCTTCTCTTTCTCCACACTATTACTCTCTTTACTTCCCACATCCTCTTCTCTCATAAAACTTATATTATATGGGCTGTCTTCTCCATTTGAAGAGAAGCCATGAAAACAGAGAAGAATGGACCATACACTTTCATATTTCTAGTTTTTTTCTGGTGTCCCACCTTTATTGAGAGCAAGCTAAAATGATTGCTTAAAATGAAGAGTTAAACTCAATCTGTATTTTTCAACAGAAATGTGAATCAGAATATACTTACATCCCTTTGAAAATCAAATTCTTTTCCCTTTCTCATGTCTTGAGAATTAAATGTATAGAAATCTGTATCTTAAATTTCCAAGCTGATTTTGAGCCCTAATTTTAGTTATGAGCCTCTGATCTAAAACTGAAGGTAGCTGTAAGAGGTCTCCAAACAGCAATACAGGGACAAGAAAACATATTGGGGTATAAGGAGCTCTCTGTTACAAAATAACTCAATACCCAGCTGTATGATTACTCAATTTGGCACTCAGATACCATGTCACATCCTTCAAAGATTATAGGCATCAATGTTGTGAAGATATGAGTTCTTCACACCCTTAATAGATAAAGAAGATATATTTATGCATGTGGATTTATGTTTGTATAATGACACATTGCTAAATATGTGTGCAGGAGGTCACTGAAACCATTGGCAATGTACCCATGGGTATATGTTCTTGGGTTCACATATTGTCTTGGGTTGCATTGGTGTGACCCTGTTCAGTGTCAAATATACAAGGGGTGAAGGCAACATGGCAAAATATTACTTCTGTTTGGATACTTCTGGCCTGGCCTGGGTTAGACATGAAGAAGGGGAAATGACTGTCTGGGCTATTTTTGCAGTATAACCTGATTCCCTAAGAACTTCAGCTGGCAACTCATTTCCTTTTCTCTGAGTCTTTACCTATCAGCTGCTTCTTCTTGGGCAGATACACAGGCCCAGGAGAGGACAGAGCCCTGATGAGCCCCAAAGATAGGTCAGTAGAAAGAGATGAGCAGATTTTGGCAGCCCTTACCCAGGAGGTCAGTCTGAGGAAGCCAGTCCATGATTTTCACATTTGCAGACAAGTTGACATCATTGGGCCAATGAGAATGCTGACAATTCCATATGACCCCTTGGGGAAGGTGGGAAAAGGCACTGTTCATTTCCTTGAGCATTTCCTGGGTCTGATAGAGGCTCACCGTGGAGCCCAGGGCCACAAGGACAAAACCAGAGTTCCCAAACTTGGCGATGAAGTCATCTAAGTCCTGGAGAGAAATGACAAAGGAAAGGGTGTGGCAAAATTCTCTGTGCAAGCCTAGGTGGCCATGAAATGAAAGTCAGACTGTTTGCTAAATATATCCTCCCATCAGTTTCTTGTCCTCACTGTTCTGAAACTATTTTCATAGCTCCTAGCACAGCTCAGTGTCCTCCATACTGTGCTCATATTTTGTCTGGATAACCCAGAAGTCATTTTTCTGATACTTCAGGATACATTTTCTTATATGAATGATAAATTTGTGAGTTTTTCCATTCTTTTCCTGTTATTAATGTCTTGCGCATCCAATTATAATCAGAGAAAATACATTGTTGAGTTCAATCTCCTGAACTTTATTAATATTTGTATTATGACCTATGCCATGTGCATTTGAGAAGAATGTGTAGCTTGCTGCTGTTGAGAGGAGTATTTTGTATATTTCTATTAGGTCTAGTTGGTTTATGGTTTTGTTCAAGATTACAATTTCGTTATTGATCACTTGTGTAGATAATTTTCCCATAACTAAAAATGGAGTATTGAAGTATCAGGCTATTGCTGTGGTAATGTCTATTCCTCCCTCAACTCTAACAGTTTTTGCTTGACACTCTTGTTTGGTGCATATATGTTTATAGTTCTTATATCTTATATCATCTTAATGATTGATTATTGTTTCAAGTATTTTATTTGAAATAGGAGACTGACAAAAAAAAAAAAAAAAAAACTCTATTGGAGCTTTGAAAACCAGTCAAAGCTATACAACAAGCAACCAAATGCCCAATCAAGAAAATACCTTCAAATAGTAGAAATTTCTTTTGCATTTTTATTTACCTTTGCCCTGGAATGGCAGGCCATAGTCAACAGTCAAAAGTTCAATTCCAGGTTTCCTCGCTCAACCCAAAGAAACAGAGTAGAAACTATTTGTAACATTTTTTTCTTTTTGAAGTGGAGTCTCACTCTGTCACCCAGGCTAGAGTGCAGTGGCATACTCAGGGCCACCCAAGCATAGACTTGCTAGGCTCTGGTGATCCTTCCACCTCAGCCTTCCAAGTAGCCAGAACTACAGGCATGCTAATTTCACACCCAGCTAATTTTTTGATTTATTGTAGAGACAAGATCTCACCATTTTACCCAGGCTGGTCTTGAATCTGTGAGCTCAGGCAATTCTCCTGCCTTGGCCTCCCAAGTGTAGAGTATTTGTAACATTTTAAGTTGTCTATGGGCTATTCTAGTGAGTGGTTTTTCTCACTTGATTCAGAGCTCACACAGGGAATGGTGATGAAGTTCAGATATCAGTCTAGCAGAAGCTGTAGAAGTGGTAGGTACCATGTCATGTGAAAGCTGCAGGAATACTGCAGATCTTTGAAAGTCTGGATCAAGAGGTTATGGTAAGAAGAATATAATGAAAGATCTAAGGCCCTAGAAGATTCTAGATGAGACTCATGGGGAAATTGAGACTTTCAAAAGCAGTTGACTGTACAGGAGGAATTGGAGGGAAGAAAAGCATACACAAAAGTACAGACAGGACATATAACCAGAATATACCCGAGAAGACATTAATCCTGATCCAAAGACTCAAAAACATACTTCACTAATTAGTAAAGATCTTCTATGACAGACTGCAAAAACTGGTATAGGTAGCTAATTATTCAAATACCCAATATTCAACAAAAGATCATAAAGCACACAAAGAAATAGACAAAATGTCCAATCTAAAGGGATGAAATGAATCTTCAGAAACCTTCCCTGAAGAAACACAGGTATTGAACTTCCTAGACAAAACTTTTTAAAGGAACTGTCTTAAATATACACAAAGAGCCAAAACAATATACAAACAAATTTAGAATATCAACAAAAAGATACAAATTTTTTATAAAATTCAAAAATAGAAATTTCTGGAGCTGAAATATGCAATTATTAAATTGAAAAGTTATCTGGAGAGTTTCAACTCAAGTAGGCAGAAGAAATAATTAGTAAACTTGAAAACAAGTTATTTAAAGTTATCAAGTCTGAGAAACAAAAAAGTGAAAAAATTATAAGAGAAATATAGAACACCATCATGTGAATAAATATATGCATTATAAGAGCCACAGAAGAAGAAGTGAAAGGAACAGTTATTTGAAGAAATAATGGCAGAAAACATGATTTTATTTAAAGAAAATCCTAAAGATTATATCACACATACACATACACAATACATACAACATGCACACTGTTAGCATTAATAAACAAATTCTGCAAAATCAAGTCCCCCAAATCAGCTGCATTTTTGTATGTATACTGATGATAAACAATTCTAAATAAAAAATTGGGAAAACAATTTTATTGACAATAGCGATAAGAATACAATAACTAGAAATAAACTAATCAAAGGGATGAAAGATTTTACACTGAAAACTACATAAGTTTGCTGAAAGAAATTAAAGACACAAACAAAATGGAAAGGCATTCTGGGTTCATGAATTGGAAGGTTTATTAAGATGTCAATACTACCCCAAATGATGTACATATTCTATGCAATCCCTATCAAAATCCCAATTTTTTTCACAGAAGTAGAAAACCATTCTAAAATTCATAAGAAATACCAAGAAACCCTGACTACTCAAAACAATATTGAAAAAGAACAGAGAAAAAATTATCACATTTGCTGATTTCAAAACATATCACAAAATTACAGAAATCCAAGTAGTGTGGCACTGTCATAATTTAAACACATGGACCAATGAAATAGAATAGAAAGTCCAGAAATAAACTCACACATATGGTCAGATAACTTGACAAAGCAAGAGTGCCAAGACAAGATCATTTAATGGGTAAAAGACAGTCATTTCAAGAAACAGAGTTGGAGAAAATGGGTATCCACAAACAGAAGAATCAAGTTGGGCTGTTACATTACACCATATTAAAAAAAAAAGTCAAACTGGATCAAAGACCTAAGTGTCACATCTAAAACTATAAATCGCTAGGAAGAAAACTTAAGGAGAAAGCTTCTTGACATTGGATTTGGCAATGACTTCTTTGATATGACACCAAAGCACAACAACAAAAGAAAAAATAAATAATTTGGAATTTAACAAAAATAAAAACTTTGAGTGTCAAAGGACACTGTCAACAAAGTGAAAACATAGCCCACTAAAACAGGACAAAATATTTACCAATCATATATCTGATAAAAAATTGATACATAGATTATATCAAGAACTACAACTCAACAACAAAATACAAGCAACCCTATTCAAAAAATGGCCAAAGACTTGCACATGCATTTCTCCAAAGAAGACACACTAATGACTAATAAGCATATAAAAAGTTGGTCAACACCACTAATCATTAGGGAACAGCAAATCAAAAGCACAGTTAGATACTACTTCACACATACTAGGATAGCCATTATAGAAAATAACAAATGTGGGCTATGGTGTTAAGAAATTAGAGCATTTGTTCATTATTGATGGGGATGTAAAATGCTAAGGCCAATGTGGAAGACTATGAAAGTGGCTCAAAAAATTAAACACAGAATGATCATACAATCCAACAAATTCACTTCTAAGTATACATTCAAAAGAAGTGAAAGCAGTGACTCAAATAGATATTTGTATACCAACGTTTACAGCAGCTATTCATAGTAAACAAACAAATTTAAAAAGTAGAAGCAACACAAGTGTTGATTGATAATGAATAAATAAACAAAATGTGGAATATAAACACAACGGAATAGTATTCAGTCTTAAAAGGAAGGAAATACTTCAGACGCTACAACATGAATCTTGAAAACATTATGTTAAGTTAGCCAGTCACAGAAGTACAAATATTATATGATTCCACTTATATAAGGTAACTAGAGTGATCAAAGTTATAAATTGGAAAAGGACAATAGTGGTTGCCAGGGGCTGGGACAAGTGGAAATCAGGATTTATTGTCTAATGCATTGAACTTTTTAGTTTGGGAAGATTTTTTTTAAAGTTCCTGAGACAAATGGTGATGACAGTTGCACACCAATGTAAATGTCTAAATGTTCCTGGGGTGTACCCTTAAGATGGTTAATGTGCTAAATTTTATAACGTGTATGTTTGACAATTAAAATAGCAAAAAAGAAACTAAAATTTTTTGAAAGCAAGGATTTGTTATCTTGAAGTCTCAACTCCCATAGTGTCTCCTTAACAATTCCCATACCTGCCCAAGTGCCAAGGCCTGACCCATATTCTTGATAGCTAAGGCCTTTTGTAAATCTTCATGGTTATTTGAGCAACTGAATCTTCCACTACTCTAACCTGGCCACAGTCTCCCAGGGAACCCAGCCTCATGGTCATTTCATTTCCACCGCCACACGTGGGCTCCCTGCTCTCCCCCCTTGGGTGCCTTCCCTCTTAGTTCTGTTCCTAAAACCTCCTGTCACCAACGCACAGCCCTTCTCGCCCATGGATCATTCCCAACTCCCAAGGTCAGGGGAGTAAGGGTAGATTCGTTGGTGCTTGGAAGGCCCAGGCCAAATCCAGGCCCTCGGGGACCTTGAACTTTATGTTGATAGGGAGGTCCCCTTCCATTTATAAAATGGAAATGATCACAACTTTCCATGGGTAGCAGTATATTATATACAATACCTTCTGTAAAATGGCAACCCAGTGCTAATAGACAACAGGCAGCCACCTAATCTTATCTCTCATCCCTTTAAAAAATCTCTATAAGCAGTGGTCCTGAGTTCAGACTATGCATTCAAATCAGCTGGACAGCATTTACAAATTGCAATGGCTGGGCCCACCCTAAATAAATCAAATCAGAAGGTCTAGGTGGAGCCAGGAGCCAGAGGTCTATGGGCAGGGGACACTGGAGGTAACACCCGGAAGTTCTTGTTGTCAGTCCCACATAATCCCCCTCTGGTTACTCCTTGTCTCACAGTGTTGCCTATATTATTGTAAGTTAGCTTCTTTGCAATTATTGCATGTAATGGTCACTAAATGCATATTTATTGTACACATGATCACACAAAATGAAAAGAGCAAATTTAATTAAAAGGCTTATCCTACTAAGCCTAGGACTAGGCAAGAGGATGTTAGAGGAGCCCATATAAGGAGGCCCTCAGTCTCAGGATTCTGCAAGGTCTAACAGCGTAAGTGCACAATCCTGAAAGTGAGCAAATCCTTAAAAAGCATGTCCTAGGTGCCTCCCTTGCCTTGACCTACTTCAGTCTCAGGATCCCACTGACTGGTATCAGATACCTACTATTCGCTGAAAGACGCGTGAAGTCAAAACTGAATGCTGAGGGTTCACTTACTTGTGGTACTGGTTTAACAGGTCTGGCCATTAAGCCTCCAACATAAACAGTGTTGGGAAGTAGGGGCCGGGCATAATCAAAGGCAAAGTCAGAGTTAACAAACCACAGCTCTGCTTTCTGTAGGAGATGAGACAAAACTGGCCTTGAACCTTCTGAGAAATGCTCCTTAATGATGCTGTCCAACACAGACAACATTTGCCATTGCTTTCTGGTGTAATGAAAGAACATCAGGAAATTCTTCACTCGGCCCCAGAAGTCCATGTGGTCAGTCAACAAGGAACCGGGTACTGGAATATAAGACAAGGGGAATGGTAGTCCAAAGTCCAAGTTGCCAAATGAAGTGGGAAGACTGGACACAAATGGTTTCCCAAGCTTCTCAGCAATCAGGAAAGAACAAAAATCATATCCTTCAACAAATACCAGATCAAAATTCTCATTCTTTAAGGAATCCATGATATCTCTTCTGCTTAGAAAATGCCCACATCGAGTCCCGAAGCGTTCCATTAACTTTAAAAGGCTTTCAAATGTTTCTCTGTAATAAAGAAAATCAATAACAATATTTGGGAAGGTGTAATGTCTGTATTTCCATATTTAGGAGACTCCAAAAATACCCCGGGTAAGTAAGAGTATAACCAGTCTATACATTGTACAACTCTTCTACAAATACCTCAGCTCTGGTCACTCTGGTCTGCTCCCCAAAATGTTCCCTCTTCCCTTCCATTTCTTCCACTGAGCCAAATCACCTGCCCTCAATGTCAATTCAAGGTCCCTTACTCTGGAAGCCATCTCTGACTGTGGTACATCTCAGAGTTCTATGCCTCCTTGATAAATTCTGTGATGCTTTTTTGAACCCTCATTTACCTACTACCTTTTTATATGTGACTATCCGGTTCCCAAAAATCTGTAAAAGTAACTTGACAGGTTTCTCAAATATTGATGATATAGTCTTATTTAAATACTGTGTCCTGCATTTGACAGATAGCCTTACACAAGGAACTTTCTAAGAACACTATTAGAATCCAAAATCTCAGCTGAACATGAGATTCATCTTCCTAGCCTTCAAGTTAAGCAATGAAAAATAAAAGCCTAGTTTGAAGTTTATTATCAGTCTTTCCACTTCGTGCTGGTTGGAGCATTCTCATAAGATAATGCTAAAGTTTTACTGACATCTAATTAAGACTCTCTGCACTATTTCTGGGACTATCATCTTTCAATGTTTTCCAATTATTGCTTGCATTGAAAATGATCCTGTTAGTATAGCACACAAGAGAAAGTCTGAGGAAGTTCCCGAACTCAGGAGACCACAGACCTTCCAGTCATGTGAGGATGGAAAGAATCAATAGCCCAGCAAACTTGTAATCTGTACACCATTGTAACATGACACTGCACATAAAAAAAGCCCTCAGGTTGAGAACTAATTTGTGATACGCAGATCTCTGCCTGTTCTTCAGAATCAACTTTAAGTTACAAGGGGAGTGATTCTCTGAAATTAACATCTATTTCATTTTTTTAAAGATTTTACATAAGGAATTATTGTCAAATATTGCAGATAAATTCAATATATGCAGCATAAATTTCTTAAGAGTAGAACATTAATCACATTTGAAGTAAATAAATTGGAAAAATCACAGGAAGGCAGTGGTCCCAGTAACTCAGACAATATACAACATATATGTTGAACTTGCCTTCAAAGAAATTAAGCTGGGGGAGAAGAAACAAGACATATACTTAAAAATATATAACTAACACCACAAGATGTCATGGACTAAGTGTCAAATGAGTGCTTTATATAAGACCTGTGGAGGAGGGCATGTGGTCTTCCAGCTTGCTTGGGGAAGAAGGCTTTATGGAATAACCAGATTTGATCACCACCTTGACTACTTGAATAGAATTTTCAAGGAAAGAAAAGAGAGTGGAACCACTGTAATGAACAAAGAGAGGAATGAATGTCTCTTCATGTATGTGACAGATGAAGAAGGTTCTGTGTATTCCAGATTAGGGCAAAAAGTTTCAGGTTCATGTCTCATTATGTATCATCAGGGTGCTTGATTTTTTTTTTAAAGGCGTTTAAAAGGCAAATTTTCAAAAATATTAAAAATCAGCGTTCATAAGAGTTTCCATCATTAGTAAATTTATGTGAAGAGAAAGGAGGAAAAATAATCAGGAAGAGGTGGTTGTTTTTCCTCAACAATGAAAAAGTGTCTAGCCTGGCGTCTTTGTTGGGGAGATTATACACATAGATTGTAGATAAAGTGTTTAAAGGAATGTTCAGAAGTAGCAACTCCTACTTTCTTTATAATTATATTCATGCATACAGTGAAAGAGGAACAACACAGACTTGATAGCTGGGAATGAGAAACTCGTCTACTTCGCCCACCCAACTACCCATCTGTCTTCTATTTGTTCATTCCATCATTTATCCAACCATCCATCCATCCACCCACCCACTCATCCATTTCTCTTACACTCACTTCAAATATCATGCAGCTCTCTATTCATTTATATCATTAAAATAGTGACTCTTTGGTTTGGTTCAAATAATTAAAAAATTACCTGCCATCCAATGCTTCCTTGATATAGTTATCAATATACTTCTTAATATTATTTTCATGATCTTCAGGTAAAGAACAATTGATAACTTGGTATGATTTTTCTTCCTTTATAATATCTAAGGAAAAACAATTGGATAAAAAGGTAACTATATCATACAACATAAATTAACATTAGCATGATCATGTCAAAATCTTATTCCATTAATTTCATATTTATGGAAATATTTTGCAAAAGTTTTTTATTTGGTTTGGGTTTTTCCTTTTTTATTTATTGATCATATAACTTAATAACATTTGTTGAGACTTTACAATGATTCCAACTTTTAAATTTAACTTCTAAATTTAATTTAGCATCAATGTAATAGCTTAAATTTAACTTAAACTTTTAATCACTTTAAAGATATGTAAGTTTCCACTTGAAGATTTCATTTAAAGATAAAGCTATTACACTCATTTTACAGGTGAGAAAATAGAGACTGACACAGTGCAAAATAATTTACCTACTTTGCACACATAGTGAGTGGTAGGACTTCTATTTAAATGTAGATCTGTTTGACTCCAGAGTCATCTTTATCTTTTTCATTTTCATTATTTAAAGTGACATCTGAAAATAGAACACTTTCATTCAGTCAAAAAGTTCTAAAAGGCTAAATGAAAAATAGGAGCCCCTGTATCCCTACTCGGAAGTCAGGCCCTTCCCTCACTACCTATGTATTTAAAAAAGCCTTACACCATTTTTTAAATTTTTATTTAAGATCCAAGGGGTACTCTGTAGGTTCGTTACATGGGCATATCGCATGATACTGGGGTTTGGACTTCTATTGAAGCCATCACTCAAATAGTGAATGTAGCACTCAATAGGTAGTTTTTAACCGCTGCTCTCTTCCATTCCTCCCTCCTTTTTAAATGCCCAGTGTCTATGTTTCCATCTTTATGTCCATGTGTATCCATTGTTTAGCTCCCACTTCAAAGTGAGACAATGCAATGATTGATTTTCTGCTTCAGTGTCAATTCACTTAGACTAATGACCTCTTCCTACATCTGTGTTGCTGTGGGGGGGGGCATAATTTCATTTTTTTATGGCTGTGTAGTATTTCTTGGTGTATATGTACCACACTTTATTTATCCAGTCCGCCACTGATGGACCCTTAGGTGAATTTCATAACTTTGCTACTGCAAATAATGCTGCAATAAATATACCAGTGCAGGTGTCTTTTTGATAAAAACTATTTCATTTCCTTTGGGGAGCTACCCAGGAGTGGGATTGCTGGGTCAAGTTACAGTTTTATTTTTTATTTGTTGAGAAATTTCCATACTGTTTTTCATAGAGGATTGACTACTTTACATTCCCATTAATAGTTTCCTTTTCCTCTGTCTCCTCACCAACATTTGTTTTGGTTTTTAACTTTTTAAAAATGATCATCCTGACTTGGTGTGAAATAGTATCTCATTTGATTTTAACTTACATTTCTCTGGTGATTAGTTATGCTTAGCATTTTCCATGTGTAAGTTGGCTGCTTGTATGTCTTCATTTGAGAAGTGTCTATTCATGTCCTTTGCCCACTTTTTAATGGAGTTTTTTTTCTTGTTGATTTAAGTTCTTTATAGATTCTAGATATTAGTCCTTTGTTGAAAGCATAGTTTGCAAATATTTTCTCCCATTCGGTAGGTTGTCTGTTTACACTGTTGATTATTTCTTTTGTTGTGCAGAGGTTCTTTAGTTCAATTAAGTCTCATTTGTCAATTTTTTGTTTTATTGCAGTTGCTTTTGTGGTATTAGTTACAAATTCATTGACCAGACCAATGTTCAGAAGAGTTTTTCCTAGGTTTTCTTCTAGAGCTTTTATAGTTCATTTAAGTCTTTAATCCATCCTGAGTTAATTATCGCATATGGTGAGAGGTAGGGGTCTGGTTTCATTCTTCTGTGAAGGCCAGCCGGTTTTCCCAGCACCTCAAAGTTATCTGTATATCTCTGACGGAATTGTGTTTCTCAATTTAGTATAATCTATGGCTGACAATAGTTTAATGCAATGACTCTTACCCTGGAGCATTAATTGTGTGTCTCAGACATTGTCCTCCTCTGCATTGTAAAAAGAACACTCAGAATTAAGACTGACACTAAGTTCAATATATAATTCCACTGACTGATGTGAAAATGGTAGTCACCATGTGGCATGCTCACATCCATGCTTCTAAAAATAGATGGGGCACAAGGACCTCAGAAAATCTGTTTGCAGAAGTTTGTCAGTTTGATGAGGTCCCATTTGTCTTTCTTGTCTCTTATGACCTGGGCACTTGGGGTTTTGATCAGAAATTGGTTGTCAGTTCCAATTTCCATAAGGGTGTTTCCTGCATTTCCTAAGGTTCTTATAGTTTGAGGTTTTACATTTAGGTCTTTGATCCATTTAGAGTTGATTTTTGTGTATGGTGATAGATAGGGATCTTGTTTTAATCTTCTACTTGTGGTCAGTCAGTTTTCCCAGCACCATTTACTGAATAGGTTCTCCTCTCCCCAGTGGTTGGTGGTAGAGGCTTTGTAGAAGATAAGTTGGTTGAGAAATTGAGGTTTTGCTTCTGGAATCTCTATCCTGTTCCATTGG
>CAUYQG010216718.1:0-33170 GCA_963574415.1 Tarsius wallacei | reverse complement strand
TATGATTGAACCATGTGTTATTTTTTTAAACTGTGATTAATCTTCTTTATTTTCCAATTTATCTCCTTTTTTTTTTTTTTTTTTGAGTTGGAGTTCCACTCCATCGCCCAGACTGGAGTGCAGTGGCCGCTCCCGGCCACCACAGCCTCGACCTGCTGGGCTCCGGCGATCCTTCCGCCTCAGTCTTCCAAGTAGCTGGAACTACAGGCGCGTGCTACCACGCCCGGCTAATTTTTTTGATTTACTGTAGAGATGAGGTTTCACGTGCCCAGGCGGGTCTCGAACCCACGGGCTCAGGCAATCCACTCACCTCAGCCTCCCAAGGCGCGGGATTACAGGCTGAGCCGCCGAGCCCTGCTCCAATTTATCTCTTAATCTTAAAAATTCACATCAATGGGTATAATTGATGGAAAGCGCTTCCAATTAATTGGATTGATATTCCATAGAAAGAGCTTTGAAGAAGCCAAGATTTCTCATCACGATGATTGCAAGAAAATATGTACTGAACCCAGTTTTATGCTAGTTTATGAACTCTATGTTTATTTGTATGCTAAAAAATAAATATGTGTACTTATATAACTGCTTATGGTGCTAGGTACTCTTATAGTTATACACTATATTCCTATATCTATTCATCTTCAGGTGTATAAATACATCTCATTTAATTCTAACAACAATCCTAAGACATGGGTACTGTTATTAGAACTATACTATAGAGGTGAACACTAAGGAAAAGAAAAATTAAATATCTTAAGTAAAGTTTTAAGTGCTATGCCATATTTACCATCTTTATAATATGGATTCTTTCTTAAGAGCTTCACTGGCCGGGCTCGGTGGCTCAACCTGTAATCCTGCGCTTTAGGAGGCCGAGGTGAGTGGATTGCCTGAGTCCGCGGGTTCGAGACCCGCCTGGGCAACTTGGCGAGACCTCATCTCTACAATAAATCAAAAAATTAGCCGGGCTTGGAGCGTGCACCTGTAGTTCCAGCTTACTTGGAAGGCTGAGGCGGAAGGATTGCCGGAGCCCAGCGGGTTGAGGCTGCGGTGGCCAGGAGCCACCACTACACTCCAGTCTGAGGACAGAGTGAGATTCCAACTCAAAAAAAAAAAAAGGAGCTTCACTATCCTGCCCATATCATTTGTATTAATTGAATGGCACATTTTACTTAGAAATAAATGTAGTCAGATTATCTTTCAAGATCAGTCCCTGTCTTCCCACTATGTCATGTAATTCGACACAATCTCAAAGGGAAGTCTTTTCTCGCTTCCTCCACAAATTTAATTTAAAACTCCTGGAAGACAGCAAAATGGTCCTGCATATGTTTGAATCCTTGTTGTGCAGAGTAAGTAGCAGTTATTCAGCAAGTATTTAGAATTTAATTGAGAATTTCATTGCTTATTGGGGTGTTTCAGTAGCGTTTTAATTTTTATTTTGGTAACATTTTATTTGGTAGCATAATGAAGTTGAATTTGATTCAGAAGTAGGGAGACTGAAGGATACTTAAAGGTCAATACAGCTAGTTTTGAGGGATAATGAGTTTCTAGTTGCAGACAAACTCTCAAGTTGGAGTACTTTTTGCAAATTCCCTTGTAAATGCGAGAAAACATGTTCAGTCAAAAAAGTCCCAAGTGCTTGACAAATGCATTCTGAGAGTCCCTTGGAAAATGTTGCACACTTATTTGACTGCTGGCATTAAATATTTTGGTACATCTGGGCTATTAAGGACCACACACATTCACACAAAAAAGATAGCTATTGTTGTATGTTTTTCTGTGCCCCTAGGATATTTATAGAACCATAGAACTAAAACACTATCACCCCATATCATACTAATCAATGCAAGCAATGCAGTATCTCTGATGTTGACAAATTGGCTCTGAAAAATAGCTCTGTTAGCAAATTTACCTTCAAACGGGATGGACGATACAGACTTTTTGAGTTTCCTACAAAAATTGGCCCAGAGCCCACGGAGAAAATTGACAATCTTTTCTAACAATTTCTAAGTATACAGTGGTTTGGGACTTAATATTGTAATTTCACTCTAAGCCTCAATTCATTTCTAATATGATCCTCAGAAAGGTTGAAATCCTCATCTTACAGGTGTTTATATATTCAACCCAAAGCAAAATTATTTACTCAGCATTATGGCTTAGAATGTAAATCTACAAAAGCCAGAAAACTCAACATCACTGCTCCCAGAGCAATTATAACTTCACCTCTTGCCCTTAAATGGCTTTTTATTTGATTAGATATAACCTGAGCTGGGTCTTTTCTCAACATTGACATAAAATAAATTTCTTCAAATGAAAAAATGTGACTTGTGTTTAATTTGCTTTTTTATAAGTAATTGCTAAAATTTAGTTGGCTAAAAAATTTTTTATGCCATGTATTTGATGAAGAAGGAATAAGGGATTTTAAAGTTATAAATTCAATCTGAAGTAAAGAAGGCTGAAGTAGGAGAAAAGGTGGTATCAAATGCATTTTTTACCAGCCCTAAAAAGGATTAAATAACATTCCCATTACCCTCATAGACACTAGTAGCATCATTCCTGTCAAAATGTTTATTTAGTGTATATAAATACAGCCTAAAATGTTTGGGTTTATAGATGCTCTGTGTGTGTGTGTGCGCGCGCGTGTGTGTGCATACTCGCGTGTGTACATATAGAGAGAATAGGAGAGTGTTACTTCATTGCTCTTTAAGAATATTCCATAAGTCAGAAACCATAGTTTTAAATTTTCTTTGTTAACATATAGCATCTAGTAGTAGTATTTGTCTTTACACAATTAAGATGTCTTATTTTAATAATGGAACTTGTGCGTACAACTATACATTTTTTCATATTTTGAAGGCAGAAAAAGGGGAAAGACTCTAGTAAAATAATTTATAAATGAGTATTGCTAGTTGAGTTTTTCTGTTTTAAAACCATTATATAGGAGAAGCTAATTGTGTGAATTCTCTCAGGAGAAAACATCAAATGTCCTTAACTCTCAAGAGCACAATGAAGATTGTGATTTAGTAAATCTGTAAGTATCTTGTCCAGAAAAGCCAGGAATGTTTTCAGAGAAAAGTGATTGCTCGTGGAATGAGACTTGCAACTTTTTTTCTTTAAGAATGCAGATGGTAGAATTATACTAATTGCCAGCAGGAAGTTACAGATTTTGAAAATTAAATTGTACTCTCATCAGGCATTATACACATTGAACAAGAAAGGAAAGGCCAAACTGGGTAATATTATTTTGAAAATTGCGGTATAAGCTCTACAAGACATTAGAGTTTGGCTAAGAGTAGTATTTTGCATAAATATTCCACAATATTGAATGTATTTTTTTCTGCCTGTAATTAAAACTCTGATTTACTGAGAGATATGATAACTATGAGATAATAATTAGAATGCATGCCTCATAATTGCCACAATATATATCCAGTCTCTTGATTTAAAAAAAATTAAAGAAATACACACACACACACACACACACACACACACATGCACATACACACACTTTCTTGAAAGAAAGCTTAAAGTACCTATTTTACCTATTTTTAGGTAAAATATTAGCTATAAGCATGTAACTTCTATAACTTCATCTGAATTAAATAAACATTAAGTTTTATATCTGCACATCCAACTGCTAAATATACCTTTAGGACAGGTAAATTACTTAAAACCCAAATAGTATGTGCAAAATTCTTGGAAACTGTTTTTTAAATCATCTAAGCCAGGAAAGACTAGATTGATCAATCATCTCTGCTTTATACAATGAAGTATTGTAACTTGGGCTAACACTTGAATGTATTTGTGAACCAGGCAGACAGTAAGTTTCTTCTAGGGGAACATTTGGAGAAGTTTTTAGATTTTCACCCTTGCATGTATTTGACATGTTTTTCCTTTGGGGGCAGAGAATGAGCAAATCCAAGACAAAACATCTAAATTAGGCCAATTATAATTTTCTTCAAAGCAAAGTGTATTAATTATTCAGTGGCTAAAACCTAGTCTGTCCTGAGAAAACCAAGATGTGCTGGTAAAAATACTTTGTGCCCTTGGCCCATGCTGTATTTTCCTTGTGTTCCCAAACTAATTCCCATAAGAAAAGAGAAGCAGAAACTATGTTTGATATATTTTACCACACCATAGGTAATGAGTATGGAGGTTGTTGTGAGTTTCTTATTTGGAAACCCATCTTTCTGAAATGAGAATAAGTTAATTTTAGAATTAAATTACCCACTCTAAGAATTGAGAACTTCTTTAAACATTTCAACTCCTTCATCTTACAAATGCAAAGTTATTCCCCATATTTACGTTATCACATTATGTTATCTTACATGCTTATTCTTCTTGTAATTGCTTTCAAAGAACATCTACCTCTACCAAATAATGTTATACTAATGATGCACTGTATAGTTTATAGTATATGACTTTTTCTCTCAGCATAAAATTAGAACAATTTAGAAAGTACTCTAAAATATATGAATATAAAATCACCCCAATTTCTATGATGAGGCCCCAAATAATATTAAAACATTTTCTATTTATCACTCCATTGATCCTTTTGATTACCCTAACAAGTAGTTGTCAAAAGTAAAATTTACCTCTAGTTGACAGGGGTAAAATGAGGCACAAAATGGTCAAGAACTGTTGAGTTGTACATTTGATTTTAACAAGTACAGGCTTTTGTGCTCTAAATTGTATTGTGTTTGAGACTGGGCCAGTTGCTTCAGTTTGATCAAGCAGATGTTTGATTCTGTTTTTGAAGGTTGGATGCTGCTAGATAGAATATGTTACTTTTGTCACAATAATGAAGACTTTGGTGAAGAAAACAGTGATGTATGTGAGAAAAATGCATAT
This sequence comes from Tarsius wallacei, assembly GCA_963574415.1. NCBI lineage: Eukaryota > Metazoa > Chordata > Mammalia > Primates > Tarsiidae > Tarsius > Tarsius wallacei. Next base: position 28,325 of record CAUYQG010216718.1, on the reverse strand, counting down.
AATTTTTAAAGCTATAGTTTTAGTCCAAGTGCAGTGGATCACACACCTATGGCTCACATTCTAGTGTTTTGGGATCCTGAGGCCAGGAGTTTGAGATCAACCTGGCAACATAGCAAGACCTTGTCTTTACAAAAATATAAATAAAAATTAGCTGGATGTGGTGATGCACACCTGTAATCCCACCTATTTGGGAAGCTAAGCTGGAGGATTGCTTTTGCCCAGGAATTCGGGGTGACAGAGTAAAAAAGCAAACAAAGAAAAGTACTCGTTTAAATCAATTTATCATCTTATTTGGCAAAGTAGAGGAGGTGGTAGAGGCAAAGGATAATGAGGAGGGAGAAGAGAAGGAGAAGGAGAAATGAAAGAATGATAATATTGGCCAAAGAATGATTTTTTGAATATTCCATATACTGCACATTATTCATATAGGGTTACCCATATACAGTTTAAATCTTATTGGGATTCATGTTGCTATTATGCCATATTAAATTATAGGTGTTCTGCATTTGGATGAACTTTGAAAATTATAATAGAACCCCTAAAGCCTCTAAATGATGACTCACCAAAATGTTATAATATTGTCTTATGAGAAATTGGAAAGTTGTTTTGCAATGTATAATGTGTCAAAGTCCATTAGAAAATTGGAAGAGGAGAAAAAAATCCAAATAGGTTCTCTCTGTACACTTTGGTTAGAGCTGACGTTAAAAATAATAATCTTTAAAAGAACAGCAGATTTACTTGCAACTTAAAAGTGACTACCAAAATACTGCCCTGGGTGTCCCATGATAGTTACAAATTAGTTTCAATCCTCAAATACAACCAAATTGCCAGCATGTCTGTTTACACAATATAGCCTGACATGAAGCCCACCGGGATGAGGCGTGATAGCACTGGAGACCACGTCGGCTGAACCCTCCATGCCTCGCCAAAAGAGAACAACGCACTGCTCAACCTCAGAGACACAAAGACTCTTTTTGATTTAATTCCAAATCAGCTAAGCTCTTTGGCATAAAATAAGCCTTTTCACAGGCATTCTGTAACAACAATCATTTCCCAGGTTTGTTGTAATCATAATTCTCCACAAGACCTCAGCAAGCTTAAAAAGTATTTCCAAATCTTTCCTGGAGGAATAGGCTTTTCTCTATATTCATTCTGGGGAAGAGCATACCTGCACTAGTTGTAGTCAGTTTTGCATTTGAAAGTAGTAAAGGTGGGCCTATTTTTTTTCTTTTTCTTCATCTTCAAAAATCCATAATGCTCATCTTTCTTTCCATAATTTAAAGAATGCAACTGCTTTATTTCTAAAGCTACTCTCTAAACAAATCCAAATTGTGGGATCCTAGAATTTAAACATCTTTTATGTGTTTAGGAAATATGCAAATGAAGGGATTGGTGGGCTTGCGGGACTACAAAAGTGAAATAAAGTCACCAGCCATGAAAACACAAGATAAAATGAACAACAAAGGGAAGCAATGGCAGGGCGACAGAGGGAGAAGCCGGAGGAGACTGTGATTATTTACCCTGGCAGAGAGGACAGCATCATGAGTAATTGGACAGAATGCTAAAATGAGAGGGGGAGAAAGGATCCTGATAGAATGTGGGTAAAAAAATGTTCTGACAGAGAGAATTGGATTCAGAAGTACTGTCCTAAGGGAAATGGTGGAAAATCCATTACTTAGTACATGTGTAACGGGACAGGACCCAGTCTGGAGACTGTGTTGTGCATAGTGATTCTCTATCAGCTCCCTGGGGAATGGAGTGCAGAGACTTTTGGAGCTATCTTATTTCTGTCATGATTTTTGACTAGTTCTGAATAATTTGACCATTTTTGAGCTAATGTGCCTGGAAAAAGCAAAATCTATGGAAATTTCTGGTATAAGCAAAATTTCTGGTATAAGCCTAGGTGCCCAGCATGGTTGGGCCCAAAGAAGGACAAAATCGTGACCTGAGTCCCAGTATACTAGGCAGTACCCTGACATCCTAGCATCGCATCATCTCCAGATGACGCTGGTGAGTTTGTCTCCCTCTGCTGGGAGTCACCTCTGAAACAGATACTGGCTTTTTCAATTAGCTGATAGAGAGATCTTGTCAAACATAATAGGAAATAAAGACCAATAACCGATTTTCTTGTTAACTCTATACCCTGTAGACTAGTAGGACTGATGTTTCTCTTGCATGATTTGTCACATTTTGGTAGAATTGAGTATTTATATTAATTAATGTAACCTGAGGCACCATTCTGATTTACCTACCATAGCTGCTAAGTTTGACAGACCATGCACCAAAAATGTTTAATCAGATTCCTGTGGTCCAGGCTACCGGAGGTGTGAGGAGGTGAGAATTCCACTTGTAGCTGTGTGACACCCACCAAGTGAATTAGTTACTGTCAGCCAGCTTTGTCAATTTTAAGATGGCATTAGTGACTATCTAAGAGCACTTCTGACAAGATGATGTGAATAAATATCTGGCAACATGGTTCACATTTAGTAGGATCTCACCAACTGTTATTTCCAACTTTAGAAACTTGTCCTCAGAGGGTCACTGTTGTTGGTTTGTTTGAATGCATTTTGTAAACCATGTCCTGTGAGTAGCGCCCTCTTTGTTTCTTAGTTTCATTCATCTGAAAAATGAGGGGTTAGGATGAGATAATCCGTAACATCAGTAAAGATCCCTATACTTTTGGTGGCAATGTAAATAAGAGATTTTATGGCTAATTTGTCCATAATGAAAATAAAAAATGTTAGTAATAAAAAGTAAAATTAATATCCTTAATCACAGAAATTTTGTTTAAGCGTTATTGGTCTTTGTGGAGCCTTTATATACCTAATTACACTAGAATAAACAAGAAGGGAATGAATTGGATTACATTCCCCAAACTTAGCCAACTATGGAGCCCTTTTTTGGTAAAGTATTTCCTGTAACAACTGTTCAATGGAACAAATTTTGAGAAAGCTGATCTGGGAAGTAGGCAAAATTTGTGCAAGGAATAAAGGTATTTACACATATAAATTAGTTTCTACATACCAGACACCTTGGTAGGTAGAAGAAAACAGCACAATGAAATTCATTAAGTATGTGGTGAATAAATGATACTATCCCATTTGAATCTCATAACAACCTTATAAAGTGGGTATTGTTCTGTTTTTAAAATGGAAGATTCCAGAGGTTTAGTCATCATCCCTAAACTAGATAGATTTGCTTCCCTCTCTCATCTGCATTTTTCTCGTTACACTGGAGGAAGTCAGATAGGAACCTTGGGAGGCAGGGAGAGGATAATTTTACAGTTTTAAAAGATTATCTAAAGATAGTTAAGACAGGAATTTATAAAACCATAGTAGGTTGAAGATGGTGAACGTAGACTTATTCCTCGTTTTTTGGGGTTTTTTTGGTATTCTTTGGGGGAATGTGCACCTTAAATTATTTTTTTTATGAATGGAGGATAAATTTACATTGTGTAGCAGTTGATAAACACATCAAAGTTATAATTCTAAGAACTTATGCAAGCTGGAAAAATCAAAATAGAAGAATAAATGCTCCAAGTTGGGCACAATGGCTCACACCTGTAATTCCAACACTTTGGGAGGCCAAGGCAAGAGGATTGCCTAAGCCCAGGAGTTTGAGACCAGCCTGGGCAACATGGTAAGACCTTGTTTCTACAATAAGTCAAAAAATTAGCCACATGTGGTGGCACCTGCCTGTAGTCCCAGCTACTTGGAAGGCTGAGGCAGAAGGATCATCTGAGCCCAGCAGGTCGAGGTTACGGTAGCCAGGATCAATCATGCCACGGCACTCCAGCCTTGACGACAGAGTGAGACTCCAACTCAAAAAAAAAAAAAAAAAAAAGCTCCAAACTTATCAATTGTATTTAGACAAATAAATGGATAATAGGAGAGTAGTAGCCATTTACCCAATACCCACTCAACCCCAGATGCTTTGATTACATTGTATCACTGTGTTCTCAAACAACTTGCTAATAAATAATCACACTTCTGTGTTAGGGATAATTTAACTGAGACTCACAGAAGCTGAGTAACTTGCCGACAATACCTCAATGAATATAGTGACATTTGAATTTTGAATTCAGTTCCATTAAGTTCTAAATTCCCTATATATTTTATTATAGTAAGTTGTAATATGGGCGAACAAAGTAAACAAAGACATTTAGAAGTGAAAGTCAAGTAGTGTTATAGTGATATAGTTACAAGTTGAACTTTTGTGCTCTTGGTTCAATGGACTTTTAGTGTCACTTGGGTTTTCTGTGTATGTCATGGGGCATAATATGTGCTTGTGGGGAAGGCGTGCAGGTGTATGAGAGAGAAAAAGGGAAGGGAAGGAAAAAGAAAGGAGAGAAGGGAGGGGGGAGAGAAAAGGAGAAAAAGAGAACTTCATTTTATAAAAGGCTATTTATCACATATTGTTAATATTAATTTTGAAGGGAGATAGTCAATGACCTACACTCTGAAGGGTGGTCAATTAATGCTGGTAGAGTTTCAAAGTTAGAATCTCTCTTTTGTAATTGTAAGCATTTCATTCAGAAGTACCTCATGCATCTCAACTCCCACATTTTAAATTAAATTTCCTTATTACTTTTTAAGTAGCTTGTCATGGATTATTGAGTATTTACTGTATGTTTATACTGTAATTCTCTGAAATGACATACAGTAATTGCTTTAGCTACTGCATCTGATGTCTAATTACTGTAAATGCATGTAAAGAAGTAATTAAAAAGAAAAAAAATAAACTTTTTCCCCAACTTCGTCATACAGATGAAGTGGAAGATTATTCACTCTTTCTCTGATTTTTGGTAAAAAGAAACTTATGTATAAGCCGAGTGGTAAACAAGCTGCTCACGTATGCCAGCCTGGTTCTACTGGAGATGGCTAAATGATACTAAAGCTGAGCGTGAGCTGTAAACCCAAACTGTCCTCTTTCATACCTTAGAGTCAAACCAAGGCTTTTTCCCCTCAAACATGTTTCTTCTCCATTTTACAGTTCTCGTAAAAAAAAAAATGCAACAGGACATCTCAAGATATTTTGCATTAAGCAGTCCTCTAGAAATGTCTGGGCCAGTCATACAGAAGAAAAAAAAGCCCATAAAAATGTCACTAAGAGCAAACAAAAACCTCACAACATTTAAACAAATATTTAGTTTAATTTTGTAGTGTTCAGTTATTTTTTAAATGAATGACAAACCAGCAGCTCCTCAAAGTGTTGTGGGTTATGCAAATATATGATGAGCAGGATGGTAATAGAATCTGGTTGTGCAAACTTAAAGTAGGAGTAGCAGGGGTGAGGGTTTATTTTAGCGTCAAAAACAGTCATACTCGACTGGTTAGCCAATGCCAAAAGTTGTCAAATAGCGTTCATTTCCACAGGAAAAGGAATCCCAGCGGGATGAACTTAAAGCAAGATCTGAAATTAAAGACTGCATTATTCCTCTCATCCTTCTAAGGGCAGGTGAACACAGAGGGGCTTTTTCTACCACTGAGATAATAATAAAGGCGGACACAAAGAGCCCATTGCAATCTTGCTGCTGTAAAGTTTAAGTTGATCCAGTCTTTTTCTGACCTTTTGAATTGCCAATTGGAAAAACACACACAAATGGCCCTCAGCTGAGAAGCAGCTCAGTGAGAGTTCTAGACAACCTGTGGTCATCCCCTTGAGCAAGGAGTTTGAAAAGGGACAAGATCTGTATTCTGCTTCTCAGATCCATTGACTTTCCACTCAGTGGTTTAGTCTGGAAGTATGTCCCTTTCTGTTGTCAGGTCTAAACTAGACTCCATCATCATTTACCTCCCTTTTGAATGCAATAGAAACCACTCTGTTACTGCCCCCAGGCTGACAAACCTGACATGGCAAGAAGGTAATAGTGTAAACTCAGCGATCAATTTGATTAATGTGAGCATAGTTGGCATTTTGCCTCTATTACTACTGGGTAAAATTAATATTAAACATCAAGAGAAGGTGGCCCTTGGCTAAACTAAAGAATTGGAGCAGAAAAGGGAAATCCTTGGGATTTTATCACAGTGCTTGACAAACTTTTAGATTTATACCCTTTCTTCTTTTGCAAGATGCTCAGTACAGGAACTTTAAAAACAACCCACACTCAATCATTTACATTTATCTTTCTCTTTTCCATACTCATTCTTTAATTCTCTGAGGTAATCCTTTGACGCATATCCTTGGAGTCCCTAGGACTTTCTGAAATATAGTTTTAAATTTAAAAAAATTAATGTATTCATTTAATTGTTCATTAATATGTATATTTCTTCAATCAACAGATTTTTAAAAAATTTTATTTCATTTTTATTTTTTGTACAGACAGGGTCTCCCTATGCTGCCCAGACTAGTCTTGAATTTCTGGCCTCAAGCAATCCCTCCCACCTCAGTCTTTCAAGGTGTTGGGGTTATAGGCAGGAGCCACTGCACCCAACCAACAGATATTTATTATGTGCCAAACACTACTCATATTTTCTTTAAGGCCAAAGAGTAGCAGTCTACCTTCTTCAAAGACATTTGATCTAAAAAGTCACCTGTGAAAACAGAACTTCTTGGATATATATGCTTTTAACTTTTCTTTTTTACTAGTTTCTTAAAATAGAAGTCCAGGGTATTGATCTGAGACTCTCATAACAGAGACATTCAGTACTAAAAATGTTTATTTGAGTACTGTTGTCACTGCATTCCGCAACTTCTGTTGTATTTTCATTTTCATTTCATTCCATCTACTTTGTTATTTCTTTTATTACTTCTTTACCCATGCTTATTTACATGTGCATTGCTTGGTTTCCAAATATCTGAGTTTTTCCAGAGATATTTCTGTGATTGATTGATTGATTTCTAAGTCAATTGCTTTGTGGTCAGGGAGCATACTTTATATAACTTCAACAATTTTGACTTAATCCTTTTATAAGATTTTTTGTATGGCCTAGAATGTAGTCTATTTTGGTAAGTGTTCCAGAGATACGTGAGAAGCATGGTAGTATTCAAGTCTACTTCATTCTTGCTGATTTTATTTTTATTTTTTTTTTCCTTTTTTGAAATTTCAATAGCCTTGGGGATAAAAATAGTTTTTAGTCTGAGCTTTAAGGGTACCCACTACCCCCACCTGTGCACATTGTACCCAATAGGTGACTTTTTTGTGTGTCCCTCTCCCTTCTGAATCTCCAGTGTTCATTATATCATTCTCTATGTCTTGGCATTTCATTAGTTTAACTCCCACTTCCTGGATTATTTGAATGGATAGACTTGTCCACATATTTCTCTTCTGCTGCTTGCTACAAAACAGAGCTAATCAAGTTTAAGTTATAGGTTCAATATCAAAAAGAATCTCTGAACATTAGGGTTGTCAACAGTCTAGCTCATTATTACCTATAGTTTGTTAGATAACAAGCATATACTTTGAATGTCTTAAAACTCTCTGAATGGGATTTGATGGATTCATCTTCATGACTAGAAAAACATCATTAGATAAATATAAATAATAGCTAACATATATGTCATACTTTATTTTACTCTTCTTGACATGTATTTACATAGTGTTGTTCCATTTTATAGATGAATAACCTAAAGCATAGAATGACTCAGTAACTTATATAAAACCACACAATTGCAGCAAATGTTAGTGATAAGATCTGAAACCAGGCAAATTAGCTGTATTGCCTGTAATCATAGCTATTTTGCTTGGAGATGATAGTTGATACTCTTTATTGTATTAAAAGAACCAACATTTGCAATCAACAAATTGCTGGCTGCAGATTTAAATAAATTTGAGAAGCTAAAAGATACTTTACTTCTTCTTTTCTATGACCATGACCATCACTTCTCCAACAGCCCGTACAAATCCACATTAAAAAAAAAAATCTCCATTTAAGCTGAAACTGAGTTTCTGTCATTAGAGATTAATTTATGTTTATTAAACTATGATAGGTTAGTGGTAAGAGTAACATGTTATATATTTTAATTTAAGATAAACTTATCTTGTATCATTTTGATCCAATTAAACCAACATTGTTGAGCACATGCTGTATTATACCAACTGTGTTAGGATCTGTGTGTGTGTGTGTGTGTGTGTGTGTGTGTGTGTGTATAAAGGAGCTCGGATGCCCCAAAGACAACACACACACAACAAATTTGTATCTTTGCAATCCAAGCCACACAAAGATCTATGTTAAACAGCATATATAATTGAAGAGAAAAAGTTGCTCAAAACAAAGTTAACATATTATGTAATTTAAATAGGGAGAGTCTCACTTTGCTTGGGGATGATAGTTGATGGAAGTAGAGATTGGGAGTTTGGTTTCATCAAGAAGGTAAAATTTGAATTGATCCCTGAAAGACAGACTGATTTTTGTTGAGTTGTGAGGAGGCATTATCTGGGGTAGTTTTTCTAGGAGCAAGGGTAAGGTAAGTCTGGAGCAAAGTTTCATTGCCTTTCTGTGAGTCTCATGGTTATATATTTTTAAAAATTATTTTAAAGATGTGGGGTACAATTTAGGGTTAGGTACACAAGTTTTTACTATGCAGGTACCTTTGTTGATAAGGTGTACCCCCCCCTTCCCCTGGCACTTTCCCACTACTGCCAACCCCCCTTCCCTCCGCCCCGGCAGTTTCCCACTACTGCCAAATTACTTTCTTATTGTATTATGATAATTGTTCAAGGTTCACTTATGTGCAGTTCTTTGTTTCTTTGATAGATCACTCAGTATTATAGACTCTAAGCCCATCCAAGTTGCTGCAAAGTTCATAATTTTGTCCTTCTTTATGGCCGTGTAATGTTGCATCGTGTATATATATGATCTTTTTTTATCCAGTACTCTTTCAATGGGCAGCATGGTTGGTTTCATGTTTTTGCTATTGTGAATAATGCTGCAATAAACATGTGTGTGCAGGTATCTTTTTCATAGAGTGATTTGAGTTCCTCTGGGCATATTCCCAGTAGGGAGGTTGCAGGGTTGTATGGAAGGTTGATTTTCAGATCCTTTAGGAATCGCCCAACTGTTTTCCACAGAGGTTGTACTAGTTTACACTCCCATCAACAGTGCAGAAGTGTTCCCTTTTCCCCATATGCTCTCCGGCGTCTGTTGTTTTTTGAGTTATTAATGATGACCATCCTGACTGGAGTTAGGTGGTATCTCAGTGTGGTTTTAATTTGCATTTCTTTGATGACTAGTGAAGCTGAACATTTTTTCATGTATCTGTTGGCTGCTCGTATGTCTTCATGGTCGTATTTTCATAATGATTTAATGTACTTCAATTTGTATCCATTGGGGGACACTGCCAGATGACAGAAACCATTTTAACTAGCTTAAGAGACTCGATTACATGCTCAGAGAATGGGTAGAAAGGCTGCAAAAGCAAGCTCCAGAATGAGTCTCCAGGATTGACTCCCTAACACCACCACACATCTGACCTGCCCAGGGAACTATGTCCCCTCCTACAACAAAGAAAGCATGAAACTGCTGAGTTCACCTGATCTGTGACCTAGGAATCAAGAAACTGCCCCCAGTTTGTTGGATTCTGAATCACATCGTTAGCCATTATCCAATCCAACTGGCTTTCTTGAGCACTGCCTTTCTTTCCATATAATTCATTTCTGAAATCAAGTTTCATAGTAGTGAACCTCAATGACAGAACCTCGTTACAGCTGGAACCCTCCATGAAAGGGAATCTGGGATATGTGATTTTTACCTTTGAAGTCTGCATTGCAGAAAGAGTCATTAAAAGAAAACAGGAATAGATGTTAAGCAAGTCAACCTACTCTATTTATCCTTGTTGAAGAAGTTGTTATGTCAACATATGACCTTAAAATATTTGATAGGGGCCACTTTTCTAGAAATTTTTCTAGAAAACAAAGTTGGAGGAAACTACAAAATAAAGATGTCACATGCCATAGCAGACATTGCAAATTGATCCTTGTACTGTTCCCACTGAGCTTTCCTAAGCAACCTCCAAATACTTTTCAAGCCGCCATCTACGATTTGCTTCCAAAGTTGATGCGTAAGGTAAAAATTTATTTGGCATTTCTAGACAAGGACCTGAAATAATATAGTAAGCTAAAGCAGGGAGAGTGAAAATTAGACACTGAAAAATTGGGGATGCTAGAAAAACAAAGGACTAAGGCATGCTTCATCAAAATTTTGTTTAAGGCTAACCCCAGAAATAAGAATTTCATATAAATCACTAAAATTGTTTATACGTTCCTGAACCAAAAAACATTATTTCTGAGGTCTTGGCTAGAACTTTACACAGCCAAGGGAAAAGTGGCACGATGATCTAGACGGAGTAAATGCATCTAACCTAACTATGCCTGCGTAATTGCTGGCAGCAAGTTGCAATCCTGCAATTAAGGCTCATCAGTGGGCTGGCAGCTGTCCAGGACAGTGCTAGCACACTCCATGGAACCTGCAGAGAAAGTCAGAGTGCAGGGGCTGGGAGACATTGTTGGGTCGCTTTCATTTGAGTTACAAGAGGAGTGATGTCTGGACTTGTTTGTTTGCTTTTTGTCACATTTGGAATCAATGTAAATAAACTCAATCTGTAAAAGAGAAAGCAAAAGCCCAAAGCACCTGGAGTGTTTTGATGGCACTCAGGAAACTGAAAGCTTGTTGGCAGCATGAGGAAGAAAATGACAAATGCCACACTAGGGGGAGTAGAAAATGGATTGAATGGCCACTCCCTAATGGTGCTCTATTTTGCAGATTTCCTGAAAGAGAATAAGGACCCATTAAGACACAGTCTCTGGAATGGAAGGAAAAGGTGATCTGCATTCAGGATGTTATTTAATTGCTCCATAGGAAATATAAAATATCTACTTTTAAAAAAATGAGTTGGCATTAATTATTTTGTTTAAGAAGGGAAATCAATGGAGGTGTTTATTCAGACATAGAATGCAAATTCATGGTTTAAAAAACACACACTCGTAAGAAAGTGACAAAGTCTGTAGTGTACAGTGGTATCTCTAGAGCTCCCCTGCAAGAGGGACTGGGCTCTAGAGCAAGGATGTGACTGGAGTAGAGTTTAGGGGTTTTATCTTGAAATAGCTTTTGCTGAGCTTTTTGCATAAGATTAGGTGGAGGAGGGGAGCACTTGTCTCTAGTGCCTAAAAATGGAAGAGAGAAGCTTATGTGAGCCACTTCTCTCCCCTCATCCCTCACAAATGAGCATCCCTTTGAAACTGCCACTGTTAGTGGCTTTTTGGTACCAGACGATTTGAGATGTCGGTAAACTTATAAATTGTGCCAAGTTCATCTCCATAAGCCAGGGCCTTCCATCGTGTTAGCCTTTATCCCTTTGCCCTTCTTCTTCAGATATAGAGTGTCCTCTTACTCCCAACCTTCATCTCTCAGAAAATATGCTATTTTCTGGAAATAATTAAATATTCCCTTTCTGTGGCTTGTTCTGAATTTTTAACTACAATATTTCTTCCAGGGGTATCTTCAGTTACAGGAACTGTGAATTTTAATAATGGAACTCTTCATATTCTTATCAGTATTGCCTGTCCCCCCTTCCCCTTCCACAAATAGTATTGAGCAAATATGGCATACTCTGCGTTTACAGAGAAAGTGAAATGTAGACACTGTCTTCAAGGAGATCACAGTCTAATGGGGGAGAAAGGCAAGTCAGATATATCCGCTAAAGGGTGTGACAGCTACCACAGTTGAGGCTGGAGTGGGGTGCTAACAGAGGATAGAAAAGAAACATTAACTCTGCCTGGGGCATCTTCCAAAAAATGACTTCTGAACTGGATATTAGACTGAGATAATTAAAGCCATAAAGAGAAAGATAGCTTTGTCAGAAAGAAGTTCAAATGCGAAGGCACAGAAACTAGAGGGCACAGTCACCTGGGCAAACAGTACAATCACTGAGCTCTTCAGTTCAGGTACAGCCAGGGGTTCCTCAGGAGGTTCAAGGAGGAAGTTTAGACGTCAGATAAGGGCTGGTGTCAGGGAAGTCCTGCATGCACCTTCTTGAGAAGTTCTGACTTTGTTCTAAGCGTGTTGAGAAACCACTGGAGAATTTGGAACAGGGGAATGAACACTATTTACTTGACTTTCCACTAACACTCTTGCCTGAAATTCCAACCATTACACCTCTTGCTTGTTTTAAGAGGTATTTCTCTCTGTGGAACAACAGGTGTCCTCTGACTGAAAACAGTTTCTCTGGCTGATGATCTATTGAGAAACCCTGGATAAAACAAAGTTAAACCAGTTTCTTTACTACTGAACTGTTCAGAGTTTTTTTTTTTTTAATGCTAATATACATGGAATTACTCCAAAAGGGGAAGATTTACAATGAAATGGAATTGGAAAAATTAATTTTCTAAGAAAAACACATTGAAATCCATTATCTCTAGGAAGTCTTTTTAGAAACCCAAATACTTTATCTAGGAATTTTAATTTGGTAGCCCTGAGAGAAATGAGAATTTGAAGTGAAACGTTTGTGTTTTAAACTTTTAATTATTAAAGTTTTTGTACGAACCCAAAGAGAAGGGGATTAATAAAATGAATGTCTGCCCACCTACCCCTAGACACGATAGCCCTCAACAATCAGCTAGTCTTTCTCCTTGAATCACACCCCCCTCTACTTTGCTTTGTATTGCTATATGCTTTAAAGCTATTTGCTCCTCATGAAGCATAAGTGTCGGATGGTCTCAATTGTGGTTAATTCACAGACTGATCCTTAATTCAGATGGCTGTTTGTTGTCTGATCCTTCTAGTGACAAGTTTCCATTAATATTTTAGCACTAATGTTTCATTGGTGGCTGAAAACCAGTGATTTTTCCCTTTCTATCATTTCTTCTATAATTGTTAGCTGAAATTCTTGAGGAAGGCTTTCCTTCGTCATTTAGGGTTATTTAGTTACTTTGAAAAAATAGTACAAAGCAGCTAGAAAAAATATACGGTTCTCTTTCATTACCAATTTCTTTTTTTTTAGAAAAGCAATTGGTGCCTTAGCTCTGTCCAATTGTAGAGGAATAAATTTGTGTTTTCCTAGGATTGTAGTGTGTGATTATGCCCTCTCCTTTTTCTCTCTTTCTGACTGCATCATGAACTCATTAATTTTTATATGTTCTGTATGTTTCATTCAATTTTTGTTATTAAGTCTTAAATTAACCTATTGAAAGCCACTTTTCAGCTGATTCCTGTTCACTTTTAACATAGTTCCCTTAGTCTTTGAAATGTTTTTGCTTTGGGGCCCCTCAAGATTTTCCAGGTTCGTCTTGTATATTACCTGCTCCTGACTGGATTCAGCTATGTTTTTCTAAGCAACCCTGGTTCTGATTAATGAGGAAGAATATTTTGAGATCCCCTTCTAGGCATGAGAGGGTGTTTATTGTTTTTAAGTACCCTATGCTACTTGCCCATGGCTAATTTTTAACAAATTGTTATTAGCTTTTGATTTAGTGTTTTTGTTTCTTTTGGCAAAAATTAAAAAAATATGTATATGCGTTTATATCCCCTGTCTATCTTACATAGAAATAGCATGGTATATTCACTATTCTACCCTTTTTTCACTTAATAGCATAATCTTGATATCATTCTATATCCATACATGGAACTTTTCTGTATTTGTTTTTGCAGTTGACTACTCTGTTCTGTGTACATGGATACACAATAATTTATTCAGTAGTACCTTCAACATAAACATTTGATATTATTGCTAATGCTAATAATGCTGCAGGGAGTAACTCTGCATTGTATTTTTTTTTTTTCTGATGTAACTTTGGTTTGGATTCCTAGAAAGAGGACTGTGGAATCAAATGGCATCCACATATACAATTTTGCTCAATTTTTCTATATTTCCCTCCTTGGGGATTGTGCCGTTTTGCATTTCTCCGATCAAAGTATGAGCAAGTCTTTTCTCATCTACAGTCTCAAAATATATTAACAACTAAATATATTAACAACTAAATAGAAATTTGATGATCTGATGGGTGAGAAATGGTAACTCAGTGAAGTTTTTTCCCCCTTATTTTAAATGACCTTAAGCATCTTCTTAACCTTTTAAAGGACATTGCTGATTCTTCTTCCTGAAAAACTGTTCATAAATTTTGAGAAAGATGGATTTAACAAAGGAGGAGAGACAGGTAAGTGTGCAAGTATGGCACATGCAAACCTTCAACTAATACTCCCTCTCCCCATCATTTAAATTGGAGATGAAGAATAGGAGATGCTCACTTCAAGGTTGATTTTTAGTAATCAGGTACAGGCGAAGGTTTCCAAGGCCCTTGAGGGTACCATACTTCAAAGACAAGATCCTATGGGTAAAATTACCCAATCTCTCCACCTTCATCTCAATTATTCTCTTTCCTTTATAGACGTATGGATTTGAAAGAAGGATGGATCTTTTACATCTTTAAAATCTAATATCTTTATTTTATTGATAGACTAGAGTGGTGACCAGATACTTGTTCTTATGATCAGTTTCTTATCTGTGTTTTCTTAGTGCCATGTCTTCCTCTCTCCTCCACAATTAGGGCCATGGGTGGTGATAACCAGTGTTGCTTTGCTTTCTTTGGGATAAACAAGATATAGGAAAAATAAACTTACCTCTTTACTGGAATGATAATATTTCTCACCCATACCCTGTTACAAATTCACACCTCTTAATGTATACAAACCATGAAAAGTGCCACTCTTACCAATTCTAAAGGCCTAGCTATTCCTGCAGTCTCCTTGTGTTTGCTTTATCATATAATTTGCCCCTTAGTCAAGAGATATGAGGTAAATGAAGTCTACTTATTGTTTTTCAATGCATTGACTCTCTCATGCACATCAGTATGTCAGAAAAAATGAAGGACATGTCAGTATGTCAGGAAAAACGAAGGACATGTCACTTTCTTTCAGCTTTTTGAATATAATAAAAGTACTACTAAGGTAAACCAAAGAACTCCATATTTGGGGGGATTAAAAAATATAATAATTGCAATTTAGGAAATTATGATCTAGTTGGAAAGATGAAGGAAAACATTTTGCAATGCCTATCATTATTAATGCTACATGTTAATGTTAATGCAGAGCAAAATAAAAGACTACCATGTAGAGATGTGGGCTAAGGAGTTAACATCTTGTGTTTCAAATGCAGCTGCATGACAATTTTATCTGTGTGACATTCAGTTTCTCATCTGTAAATGGATAATAAGTAGAGTATCTACTTCATAGTGTTCCATGAAACTTCAATAAGAAAAGCTTACAAGTGCCTTGTAATAAAGCTCAATAAATGTTAGCCATACTATTAAGGTGACTTAGAGAAGTTTAAAAAAAATGTGGGCTAGGGGACCTGAGAAAAATCGCTAGATTCAGTCATTAGCAAGTCTCAGGTGACTTTCAAAAGGGCAGTTTCCGCCAACTAGAAAGGCAGGAAGGCAAAGTGCAGCAGGTTAAGGGGTAAATAGGCAATAAATACTTGCTACAGAGAAATCAATAGAAGCAGAAATCAATAGAGCCAAGGGAGTTCATCCATTTGAGAGATTGGAAAGTGAAAATAAAATAATCAAGTAAAATGACAATATGATAAAACAGGTTTTCTCTCTTTTAAGAAAGATTAATGCTGAAGAGTAGAAGACATTTAACTGACAGGGGTGAAAAAGAGGGTTTTGGCAAGACTGAGGATGCTTTAGGTTAAGTCAGCAGAGTCATGAGTGAAAGGAGAACGTTGCCCATTCTTAAGAGAGCAGCACACCATCAGATTTATATCCCACCAGATCAAGGGCATTTTCTTACTACACAAACTAGCTTCCTATTATAGCTGAAGCTAAAGGAACACAGAGAATTATACGACCCCGACTAAAGGTTGCACCAGGCTATGGCATTAATGAATTAAATATCAGGACCTCAAATGTGTTTGGCTGTCATTTGAACAAATGATCTTAAGTGCAGATTAGGCCGCGTATGGTCTGCTGCAAGGAATGTAATGGGCATCACTGTGATCCTTGAGGATTTCAGTAGGGAAGAACTAAGTATTATGGAAATCATCAAAATTACTATATATGCAACAAAGAGATATTAAGGCAGTAGAGATATAATCTGTTTTGTTTCTGGCTCTAAAACAAAACAAAACAAAAAACTGACCTCAAATATAAAGTCTTATGTTTACAGAAACATTTTTCTGTCTTTATAAAGAGATCTTGATGCTTGGATCATCATGTTTTTTAATGTCAAAGTCCTATTTTAAAAGCAATTATAAAATACAGTAGCAAGCAGATGTCTATTCTTTCAGGCTGTTGTGATGAGTCCAAGCAAATCTGTCATAACAATTGTATTAAACTGTGTAATCTGCTTAGTGAAGCAAGCAAAATATACCAACATAAACAATATCAAGAGGATCAGTAGTTGTAATGAGAACAAGATATGTGAGGTCCTTGGAATCAGATCATAGATATAATTCTAGTTTACCACTGGGGAGTTTTTTTTAACTTCTCTGATTCTCAGTTTCCTCATCTCTGAGATGGAAATAATGATCCATCACCTCCAGGATTGGTGATATAATTTAAAAAGATGAATAAAAAGTGGCTAACACCATACATAGCACATTACTTCTTAAGAACTCCCATGGATCCTGACAATTATTACTTATACTATTTAATTTATTTATTCTTTATATTTTAATCTAAGTTCAGTCTGAGCATATAAATTCCATGAGATGACATCCAAAACCACTTTTGAAAAATACTTTGGGATGATACATCATTGAGGACAGACATACTGCCTGCCAGCAAGTTCAAAACTGTACTGCTTGGGATGAGTGACTATTCATTCCTCTGGTCAAGTACTAGACATCCTGGCTGGAGTAATTGGCTTACATATAATATCTTTTTTAAAAGATCAGTCTTTAAAGAAGCATCATACCCATGGAGCCTTACTTTGGAAATAAGACTGAAAGGCAGATTTCCCTCCTCTAATGTATTTACACATTGGAGTTAGGCCATTAGCCAGCTTGCCTAGAAATTCACATACATGACAAAGTGTTACTTGCTTTTTTCTTGTTTGAGCATATGTACTTGAACTGGCTTGTAATTATGAGAAAATACCCATCTTGTTTTTGGTAAAAACAAACAGTATTGAAAACACCTAGCAACTGGTTATAAATTCAGAAGGGTCATTTTGTGCTCATCCCTGCTTGAAATCAAAATCATGTTTCAATTGTTACAGACAGGTACATCTACTAAAAGATTAATAAAAAGAAAAACAATACTTAAAATTTCTTTTATGCCTCTTTTCAAGTATGCCTGAATGTCTAATCTAAGTTATGTTATAAGTAAAGTCTTAACCTCAAAAGTTTTCTCTGATTGCCTAAAATGGTTTTGCTGAATTTCCTTGTCTCTGTGAGTAGGTCTTTGCCTTAGAAGACTCAACTTCCAAAAGGCATTCCTTTGGAGATATATTGCCAAACCAGAAACAAAAAATAGTAAACATTAGAGGCATTTTTACTGCTAAAGCCCCAGAAGCAACAATCTTATGTCTAATTCTGTAACACAAGCACATTAATCTGATTTGCATGTCATCTAAACAGAGAATGGGTTTGGAGAGCTCTGGATCATCTCAAGTGAAAATTAGATTAGCAATGTGGTTTAATGTTGGCCAATATAAGAGAAAAAAAAGTATGTTTAATTTTACATTTAAAAGAGTAAAAGAAATAGAAAATGTGCATATCTCCCTTTAAGTAAAAAGTAGCTACTGTTCTATCACATTGATATAATACATTATAAAAGTGTACAGACTTACTTGCTAGAACAATAAGGGTTAAGAGTCTATTTTTCTGAAATAGAATATAACTTTAGATGTTAAGCATTCTCATGGATCTATAACAGCCATGAAAATATTCATTGGTCACTGTACCTAGAGCTTAAAATAAGTCAAGGAGGTGGGTGACTGATGAAACCTCTACACATTTTTTACCTTGTGCCATGCCTTCCTACAAGTCTAATTTATGTAGAGCCCTTTGGGGAATATCGACTGTGTTTGCCAAGGACACATTTTCAAGTTTATCATATCTTTTATCAGTATTATCACTTAAGAAAGTGGTATGACTGTTATATCAATATTTTGTACAAACACAGGTCGTTTCTACTGACACAAAGAACTTTAGTAACTGAACCTGAGCTTCATTTTGATTTTATTATCTGAGGAATGCTTTGTATTCCGTCGAGTTTCAAAGTGGATTTTTTTCCCACACATAAACATCTCTCAAAAAGACCCTTTCACCCCATGTTCCAGATTGATTATCAACATCCATACTCTCACCTCTTACCTTCGAAAATAAAAGAAACAATATACCAAGTAAATTGCAATCTGCCTTGGTAAATGAAATAAATTTAATAAGGACATTGGCTCGGGGCCCCCAAGGTACTTGCTCCAAGAGAGAAAGCAATGAGGTGAAGTCATACTTCCTTTGGTAATCTAACTTCAGGAGTCGTACAGGCTGCCTTTTGCTTCTTTTATTGTTGAAAATAGTAAAGTTCTACTCAGCTTAAAGGAAAGGTAGACGCCAACTTCCACTGGAAGAGTGTTAGTGTCACACTGTAAGATATGCATGTGGACCCGGCTCAGCGACTCAGTCTGTAATCCCAGCACTTTGGGAGACCAAGACGAGTGGATTGCCTGAGCTCGTGGATTCCAGACCAGCAACTTGGCAATACCTCGTCTCTACAATAAATCAAAAATTAGCCTGGCATGGTAGCATATACCTTTGGTTCTGGCTGCTGGAAAGGCTGAGGTGGAAGGATCGCTGGAGCCCAACAGGTAGATGTTGGAGTGGCCGTGTGTGTGCCACTGCACTCCAGCCTGGGCAATGCAGTGAGACTCCAATTCAAAAAAAAAAGAAAAAAGAAAAAAAGAAATGCGTGTGCAATGGGTTATATATTGGTTCTCCTTTCTTTGAAAAACACAATCTACCACCACAGGGATCCCAGCTGGGTGGGTAGAACACAGGCTAAATTTATCCTTCACTTGTCTTCTTGGCTGTCACCCTTGCACTGTAAACAATCTACAGAATCATGCATGGTGACCTTACTTGGTGTGTCAAAAAGGCCTTTCTTTCATATAAGTTGTGTCACTCTTTACCTATATGACTTGGGAATGTTACTAGAATTCTCCAGATTTAAATTTCAATACAATATTATAGTGAAAATTAAGTGAAAAAAAATTGGCCAGGCGCTGTGGCTCATCCTGTAATCCCAGCACTCTGGGAGGCTGAGGCGAGAGGATTGCTCGAGCCCGGGGATTCGAGACCAGCCTGGGCAAGTTGGTGAGCCCTCATCTCTCCAATAAATCACAAAAACTAGCTGGGCATGGTAGTGTGCGTGTGTAGTTCCAGCTACTTGTAAGGTTGAGGTGGAAAGATCACCTGAGCCCAGCAGGTCAAGGTTGCTGTGGCGATATTGCACCACTGCACTCCAGCCTGGGCGAAAAGAGTGAGACTCCAACTCAAAAAATAAATTTAAAAAAATATTGTGAGTAACACAATGTTCAATCTAGGTTTACTCTTTTCTTTTTATGAACAAATTCATTGGGTATAAGCATTTGAAATTGCCATCTTTGAAGCTAAAAATGGTTGAGTATAGGTGATTTCCTTTGACTTTTCAACTTAATATATTTTTTATGCGTATATCATTTAAAATATTTTATTCTGTTAAATCATAAAAATCCTCAATTTTCATAGACATGTCTTAAGCTATTTCTGATTTTAAATACAGATAAAATACTTATGAAGTTAATACTAGAAAAATTAAATAAAACCTGTGGTTAGAAGAATTACCCACTTGCCTTTTTTCTATTTAGCTTTTGGTTCCTAATAAATTAGGAAATTTATTCCTAGTATAGGATGATCCAAAAACTCATAAGCATATGAAGGACTCTTCCCTTATTATTATAAAATAATTGTTATAATTATTCTATTATTATAACAATTATTTTATATAATTATTCTATTATATGGTTTTAAGTGGACTAAGATTACTAATTTCCATGTTATCTGGATAAAAAAATATTACAAATTTGCTACTTTTCCCCCCTCATACCTTTTTTTCTCCTTCAAACTTAAGAAGCTTCCAAAAGCTTACTCTGTTCTTTTATTAAAGTTCATGTCTTTCCTACATTCTCTTGAAAGCTGCCTCTCAATGTCTAAAAAGCCAATTGTTAGTTCAGTTTTCCCCTCTGGGTATCACAATTTGAACTCATATCTTCAGCAGTGACAGATCAGCCTATTAATCCATTGTACCTCCCTGGCTCTCTGCCCAGCTTTGCACATTCAGAATGATTCACAGTATTGAAATTTTCCACATTATTCAGCATTGGCAATCCATCATCTGAGCAAATTATAACTCCAGCCTCTCATCAGTCCAAATGTGTTTAGATAATGAAGCTTCTCCAAAGGTTCAGTCATCTCAAAACTGTGTTAAAGAAAGGTGCATAATTCACAAAGTCACATTGGAAACATAAAGGTAGGAAGTTGCTGTCTCCTAAAAACTTTTTTTTAAGAGCTAGAAAAAGAAATAAAATATAAAGTCACTTAAAGTCACTTCTTTAAAAAGAGATTTTAAGAAATGGAAGTATGAAAAAAATGCTTAAAGAATTTTATGTATTCTTCTTGATATTTTAGAATGTTTCTATTTATATTGAGACATTATTAATTGCTTAGAGGGATATCTTTTGTTGTTACACTGATATGTGACTCACAGTCAAGAAACAAAATAAAATGCCAAAAAATGATGCTGATGTATTTAGGGAAGAACAAATTACACCTGAAGGATCAGAGTCTATTATGACAAGTTCTTTGGGAGGTTTGTCATATCTATGATTCTCTCTCCCAATATTCTTTCCCACGAAGCAGTCTCAAAAATTACATATTTTGAAAAACTTTAAGTATTTTCCAATCAGTTATTATTTAGATGATCATATATTTCAGTTGCTCGGAATGTTTTGGTTTATACCTGTTATTTCAGCAAACTCTCTGGTTGCTACCCCTTTTCATCTCAAATGTATTCTGGCCTGGACAATAATGTGTAAAATCCTCTTCTCTTTAAAAATTATATTACCCCCTTGTTGCTTTGGAGTGCAAAAGAGAGAAACAAGAGAGACCCATTTATAACCAAAGTAGATGAGATACCTTCCATTAAATGAATCTCTGTATTGTTACTGGAAAATGATAAAGAAAAATAAATTTAACATAAGGAGAGATAAAGTATGATAATATTTTAACAATTCACTCAAAAATTAGTAATGAAGGGAACAAGGTAATGTCTTTATTCCTTTTGCATTACTAAATACAAGTTATGAATAATGCACCTTACAGTTAAGTTAGTCCCTAAAACTAAACCTTTCAGTTAAAGCTTTTCCTCTTTCAACTGCTGATTTGGTGTTTCTGTCATTTCTTTAATAACCTTAGCAAGTGACCTTGAACATCTATTTAAATATTACTAGTCATATGAAAAACTTCCATTGCTTCTGGAATTCTCTGAGGCAGGTCTGGCTGCTAATATAGAAGCTTCTTCTTCTTTTTTTTTTTTTGAGTTAAAGTCTCACTCCATCACCCAGGCTGGAGTGCAGTGGCACGCCCATGGCCACCGCAGTGTGGACCTGCTGGGCTTACACAATCCTTCTGCCTCAGCCTTCCAAGTGGCTGGAACTATAGGCACACACTACCAGGCCTGGCTAATTTTTTGAATTATAGAGATGAGGTCTCGCCAAGTTGCCCAGGCTGTTCTCGAACCCATGGACTCAAGCAGTCCTCTCATCTTGGCCTCCCAAAATGCTGAGATTACAGGCTTGAGCCGCTGTGCCTGGCCCTATAGAAGCTTCTTAACTTACCATGGGGTTAAGTCCTGAAAAACTAATCATAAGTTTGAAATATTATTAAGTCAAAAATAGTTGTTTTGTAGACATGATGGGATGCAAAAACACAAAACACAACACCCCAAAAATTCTGACAACAAAATACACTGAAGAGTACTGGTTGTTTACCCTCCTGATGGCATGGCTGACTGGGAGCTGTGGCTCTCTGCTTCTCCCCAGCATGGCAAAAAAGTATCATTGCAGAGCATATTGCTAGCCAAGGAAAAGGTCAAATTCAAAATTTTGAGTATGTTTGCTATTGAATGCATATTACTTTCAAACCATAATTAAGTTGAAAAAATCCTAAGTAGAGCCATCATAAGTTGAGGACCATTTATATATATCCTTTCTTGTTTGAGTAGAAGTCTATCTCCCCATAATGTCTATTTGTTATTACAACGTCTATAGTCTAGTCTCTTTCTTAAGAGCAGTTCTTAAAAGTTTGAAGTACTCAGTTCTATTCTTCTGGAGTCACTCTTTCTTGTTAAACATCTACTTATGATCCTTTAATTTTCTTTTAGTTTCCCACCATTCTTTTTTTTTTTTCCAGTGCCTCTGCTGAGATTCAGTTTGTTAATGTTTTCCCTGTATGGTGGTACTCAGATCTATAGATGGTTTTATGAAGTTAAGGTGATAATAATTGTTGCCTCCAGATAGCAAAGTTGGTGTGATACATAAAAAGAGTTAATAGATGACACAGATTTCTTACTTTCTATATCCTAGGTTTTATGCTGAGAATTTCATATTGTTAGTCAACACTAATGCTAAAAAGTAGTTACAGCAATTTTTCTTATTATACAAACTTCGTGCAAGAAGTTAAATAGAATATAGAGCTCAAATCTAGTTCTATTCCAAAGCCCAGCTCTTAACCATTTTAAACGTATACACTTTTTTCCAGACTGAATATATTCTAATTAAATTATAATGATTAGAATCATTGAATTTTTCTTTAAATTTTGTTGGTGTTTTTGGATGTAAGTTTTTTCCCTGCACGTTGGATATCTCTTGTAGCTTTTTATCATCTGCTCATATGTTCAATTTATTGTCAATGTCTTTATCCAAATCTCATGAAAATATGCAGTGGCACAGGACAGGAAAAAGGGATCAGAGTCAGATTACTAGACACTGTCATGCATAAAGGTATTGATCAACACTGTTGGTATATATATATACCTGTAAACTTCTGTGGAATTCACATGGTGTTAATATATATATACATATATATATATATACACACACACACACCAACTTGTATTTAATAAAGTTATTGTGGTCTGCTTTATATTTTCTCCTACTTGTTTTGAGGATTTTAAAAAATGTTAGTAAAATACTCATATTGCTGTGGTTTGAATGTGTCCCCCAGATTTTATGTATTGAAAACTAAATCCCCAAAATGCATATGTCAATGATGTTTGAAGGTGGGTCCTTCAGGAGATAATTAGGATTAGATAAGATCATCAGAGTGGGAGCCCATGATGGAACTGATGGCTTTAAGAAGAGAGAGACCTGAGGTGACACACAAAACTCTTGTCTTATCTCCATATGATGCTTTCTGTACTGCCCTCATCAAATATCAGTACCATGCTCTTGGACTTTACAGTCTCCAGCACTGTGACCTAAGTAAACTACTATTTTAACAGATTACTCAGTCTGTGGTATTCAGTTGTAGCCACAAAAAACAAATTACAACAAAAAAAAGGTACCACACGTAGTGTTGTTGCTATAATAGATACTGGAAACAGTAAAAGGATCTTTGGAATTGAGTAATAGGTAAAGACAAAGAATTTGACCACAAAAAAAAGCCTGTACTGCTGTGAATAGAGTGTTAAGGACAATTCTGGTGAGGGCTCAGGAGAGAAGAGTAGAGAAAATCTCAGTGTTC
The DNA here is from genome assembly GCA_963574415.1 of Tarsius wallacei. NCBI lineage: Eukaryota > Metazoa > Chordata > Mammalia > Primates > Tarsiidae > Tarsius > Tarsius wallacei. The sequence goes on along the minus strand of CAUYQG010216718.1, from coordinate 4,610 downwards.
TTATAGGTTACTTAAGTGGTCATGACCAGAATACTGGAAGAAATATGGATAGTAAACGTCATTCTGATAAGGTCTCAGATGAAAATGAGAATCAAGATATTAGAAAGTAGAATAAAGGTCACCCTTGTTATATAGTAGGAAAGAACTTGGTAAAATTGTGTCCGTGCCTTAGAACTTAAGAGCAATGAACCTAGTAAACATGACAGAAGAAATATCTAAGCTGCAAGGCATTCAGGATGCTGTGTGTCTACTTTTAACCACTGTAGCAAAATGTAAGAACAAAATAATAACTTAAAGATGGAATTCATAATCAAAAGGGAAGTAGAGTGGAAATATATCAAAAAACTCTCATCCTGGCTGTATAAAGTGTAGGGAAAAAAAACATTGGGAGGAAACTAAGAGTGTGACCCAATAACCATTTGTTAAGGAAATTCTTACTGATAAGAGGAACAATCAAGATAATGGGAGAGAGAGACCCTGAAGGCATTGCAGAGAGCTTCAAGACTTCCCTTCCCATCACAGGTTCAGAGCTCTAGGACACAGCATGTTTTGGTGAATGGACCCAGGGTGCCACCCTCCAGGTTCATTGCCCAGAATCTTGGGACCATTCCAGAGCAGCACCCCAAGCCACCCAGTTGTAGCTCAAGCAAACCCAGATACAGATCAACCCACCACTCTGTGAGGTATAAGCTGTAAACTTCTGTGGAATTCAATGGTGTTAATTCTGCAGGCACACATAGAATGCAAAAGCTGTGGGGGCATGGTTTTTTCCATCTGAATTTCAAATCATGTCTCAGTGCGGGGACTGAGACACAGACTTAGCACAGGGCAGAGTCACAACAGAGATCTCCTACTAGGGCAATGTTAAATGGAAATGTGAGGATGGAACTGGAGCTACCAGAGAGAGCTCCTACTAGAGCAATACCTGATGGAGTTGAAAGGGCAAGGTCACCACCAAGACTCCAAAACTGTAGAGCTACCAGTGTGCAACACCAACCTGAGAAAATTATACATACAAGACTCCAGTCTGTAAGAACTTCTCATAGACTGAGCCCCAAATCCTACCCCAGTGTGTCAAGGAGGCTGCACATGCAGTGAAAAATTATTCTCAAGATTTAAGATTAAATGTGAATTTCCCTGTAGGGTTATAAACTTGCTTGTGGTCTGTTACTTTTTTTTTTCTTTTTGCCTGTTCCTTCGTTTTGGAATGGGTATGTCTATCCTATGCTGATTCCACTGTGTTTTGGAAGCAGATAACTTGTTTTGCTATTACAGGCTCACAGATGAAGGGAATTTGCCAAGGGATGAGTCAAGCCTGGAGTCTCATCAATATTTGCTTAGATGAGACTCTGTACTTTGAGTTGGTGCTAAAATGAGTTAAGATTTTGGGACTACTGGAATTGAATGACTACATGTTGCACGTGAAAAGGAAATAAAATTTGGGGACTAGGGCAGAATGGTGTAGTTTTTATATGTCAGTAAAATTTCATATTTTGGAAACTTAGTTCCTGATTTATACGTTGGATAGAGATGGGGAATTTGTCAGATAATTAGGATTTGATAAGCTCATTAGAGTGAGCTCTCCTTGATGGGACTGGTGGTTTTAAGATGAAAACAAACTCTTATTCTCTTGTCATATGATGCCTTCTGCCCTGCCCTCACCAGGTACTAATGCCATGCCCTTGAACTTCCCAGTCTCCGGAATTGTGAGCTAAATAAATCTCTAATCTTTATAAATTTTCTGGTTTGTAGTATTCAGTTATAGCAACAAAAAATGGTCTAAGACACATACATTATTTCTTCTGAATTTTGATGATTCTTATGTTCATTTCTCCATTCACTTATTCCCTGTGAAAAACAAACCAACAAACCAACAAATGGGCAAATTACCAGCAAACTAACCAACAAATAATTGACTACTACCTATTAGTGCAAAGAGGATCAGATGTCTTTGTTATTTGCTTTTGTTTATCCTTGGGCAAGTTACTTACTCTCTCTAAATTGTAGGCTTCTTGTAAAATGAAGATAAGAAAAATTGTGTGGCTAAAATGCATGACTATGAAGTAAGTAAAGGAAAATGGTGGTGAAATGCTGCTATCTGGTATGATCAGGAGTCTATACATGTCACTGAATATTTTGACCAAGCAGTTAATAAGATATGATCTATGACCTTCTGTATAACCCAGGAATCCCCCTTCTGGGAATATGCCTGGAGGAACTCAAATCATTCTAAGACAACTGCACACACATGTTTATTGCCACAATATTCATAATAACAACAAAATGGAAGCAAACCCTGTTGCCCATTGAAAGTGGACTGGAGAAAGAAATTGTGTACATATACATGATGGAGTATTATACAAACATAAAGAAGGACAAAATCATGGACTTCACAATAGATTGGATGGAGTTCAAGGCCATTATACTTAGTGATCTATCACAGAAACAAAGAACTGAATACCACATTTTCTCAATCATAAATGGGACCTGAACATTAATCACAATAGCACAAGGGAGGGATTGGTCATCGTAGGACACTGCCTGGGGTGGGGGGCATGTAACAACACAAAGGTGCCTGGTCTTAAACTAGAGAAAGTGAGGATCAGTTGGAGCCACAAACTTCGCCTGCATGTACACTACTTATGTACCTAAGCCAGACTTGGACCCCGCATCTCTATAATAAAATAAATTTATTTTTAAAAATAAAATAAAATTAATGCTTAAAAATTGATTATCAAACTTCAACATAAGCCAGAAGCATCTAGAGGCTTATTAAAACACAAATTCTTATTCAGTGGGTCTGTTATGTGGCCCAAGAATATGCATTTTGAATAAGTTCCCACCTGTTTCTGATACTGCTGGTTGGGACACTGTATTTGGAGAACCACTAAGAAGATGTGGAGAAAAGATATGAGTAGACCATATAGGATATTGAGAGATTATGAGTACCTGGACTAAGACAATGGCATTGAAAATGGGTTTAAGATATCCATCAGATTGGTGACTGATTAGATGTACAGGAAGAGAGTGAAAGGAGCCAAAGCTATCTTCAAGGTTTATAAATGGAATGAAGAGTTGCTGATGCCTACAACTAGAAATAGAGGAAGAATTGGCTTGCAGTCATGAGACAAGAACAGATTTGAAGGAGCATTGTTTTGGAGCTTGGAGGACCACCAGATGGACATATACAGGATAAGGGTGGTAGTAGTCTCATTAAGGACTAACTTTCTGAACCAGAAGTTTTTTTTTGTTTTTGTTTTCCCTTCAGATAAGTGGCCCTCTATATGAAAAAGAAAGATTCTTTAGGTATGGGTAAAACATAAGTAAGCTTTAATGCCACTTCCTTTCTCTCATAGAGAATAAAGGGTTGTAATTACTTACCATGCTAAATAGAATGACTCAGATCAATAACAGAACAGAATACAATGGCAGTAGGAGGTGGAAGTCTGACAGGATGCAGCTGAGTAATTTCTTCTGGTCAGGAGAGTAACAGACTTTCTATGAGTCACATAAAGCATAACTGTTTTATTATGGTGGGACAATCTCTTGTTTCCATCAACTTCTCTGACTAAAGAACCATTGAATCTTGTCTTTTGTAAAGCCCTAAGTCTAGTCCTATTTCTTACTAAGAGTGGTCAGTATTCTCAGACACAAATAGCAAACTTGTTTCTTTACAATTTATAGAAAAAAATTCATATTCTCACATTTTAAATGTAGTGCTACCTAGACTATAAAAATGTTCTATTAGCCAGATGGCAACTACTTTGGGGTGCAAGTATGTTGACCAAAGGAAACACACCTCATTCAAAAAGATATTTATTTGAGGAATGGGGGACTTTCATCTCTAGAGGGAGTTGGTGTAATCCCTATACTAAAACAGGGACTTTAGCTCAAGCAAAAATAAAGGTTAGAGACAAAGATGTGGAAATCTATAGAATTAATTTGAGCCATAGGAAAGATGGAATAAAGTAGGGTTGGAAGAAAGAATGACTAATAATATAATTTGGAGAGAGAGAAAAAAATTAGTAATAGGCGAAAGAATTGGAGTCATAAGAAAGAAAAAATGAAGAAAGAGAGAAGGTGTCAGAAATGAAGCATCAAAAAAGAAAGACCTATTAGTCAATTTTAAAAGGCCCTTTTGATCATTTTTTCTAAATATTTCCACAAATCTCTTCCTTTGTTTTTAGCTATTTTTTTTTAGCTCAAACCTTGCACTCCAATTCATTTTCTTGTATAATATGTATTGAGGCAAAAATGAATTAAAATAGAACATATTTGAATGTATATGTTGATGCATTTTTACATTTTCAATACTAGCTACTGGTATTTTTAATGTATCTGGTATTTCTCATTTTAAACATTCACCTTTAAAAAACAAATGTGTAATTTTGGCAAAATTCTTGTGAAAATATATGCCCCAAAGGGAAAAATAAATGTAAACACAACAAAGACACCAAATTAATTTTTATTGTTGGGAGCCGGCCATGGAGGCCCATTGAGCATTAGGGATCAGGAAAGGCCGTTGACCCCGAAGCCGAAGCCACTAGGATGTGTTTGGGAGCTGTTGACCCCATTCCCTCCCTCCTTTTCTACTTGGCACTGCAACCAGA
>CAUYQG010216717.1:0-28568 GCA_963574415.1 Tarsius wallacei | reverse complement strand
TTTCAATATTTATTTTATCTTTGGGTAAAGAAAAATGTCACTGGGGCCAGATCAGGGGGTAGGGAGGGTGTGCAATGCAGTTATTTGTTTACTGGCTAAAAACTCCCTCACAGACAGTGCTGTGTGAGGTGGTACATTGTCATGATGCAGGAGCACCTTCGGGACTGTTTTTGCACACACCTATCTCATGCCAAGATTTTCAGTTAAGATTTTCCTTGCTTTTTCTGTATCAATGTTTATTTGGTCTGCTGTGCTTCTCATAGTCAGCTCATGATTTTGATGCACAACTTGATGAATTTTTGCAATATTTTTGTCAGTTCTGCTCATCACTGGCTGTTCTGATCTCTCTTCAATGGTGACACTTTCTGTCCCCTCAGAATAAAGTTTAATCCATTTGTACACTGCCATTTTCTTCATGGCATTATCCCCATAAACTTGGACTAACATGTTCCTGATTTCACTTCCACTGTTGCCAAGTTTAACAAGAAATTTAACGTTTGTTTGTTGCTCTAATTCAAGCTCCGACATCCTCATGATGGGACACAAAAACATACAACAACAATAATGAATGTCTCTCAGCAAGACACTGCCACATGTTGACACGAACACAGCTGTGAGACATTGGTATACCAAGGTTATGAAACCTTATTGAGTTGTTTGTGCAGTGCTGCCAACATAAGCGCATGGTGGCAAGCTCTTAATTGTCAGACTTCATATATGTAACTTCTCTCAAAATACACACATTTTAGAGGAAAACAAGCTCTTTTCAAAAGACCATCATTTTTAATACTAGGAATGCTAACTCTCTAAACTTGATATTCTAAAATCACCTTAGTTTCTTTTTCTGTTTTTAATCCTGGTATTAATTGTGTCACTTTTTCCCCAGCTGCTCAAGCTAAGATCTTGAAGTCCTCCTTCAATTCCCTTCTCCTTTGTTTCTCCTTTAGTCAGTAGGTCACCAAGATCAATAGATTCACTTTCAAAATGTCTCTCAAGTAAAATTGGCCCAGAGATTTCTATTCCCATTGCTGCTGCCTTAGTTCAAGCCCTTTGATTTCTGATGAGACTCCTGCACTGGTTAGGTCAGGTTATCCTTCCTCCAGGTTCTCTTCTTTCTCCATGCAATAAATTCAGGCCTTTTTTCCTGAATATAAATTCAAAGTTCCATCTTATTTCCGTTTTTATGTATACATATTTAAAGCAGTTTAATGTTTTTCATCAGAAGAGCTGTCTGCCAGTACTGGCAGTGGCACAAATGGTTCCTGGAGATCTTCTTGTAGGAGATTGCGTCTCTAGAGAGCTTTTCCTACCTACCCTTCTTCCCACTGGTGGAAAGGGAGCTGTCCATTTCTGCTCTCTCTTTGCTGGACAACTCAGAGAAACCCCAGAGTTGTTTAAGGGATCATCATGTCTCTCCAGACCACTCTACCTCAGCAAATTATTTGTGTGGGTACCTTCTGGATTATGTCATTAACAACTGCAGCCTCTCCATAATCTCATTTCTAAGCATTCCACATTCCAGTTACCCTCTTCTGGAAAGATGCTGTTGGTGCCTGGCCCAAATCCTTTTACTTTTACCTGCCTGCTACACCCAGTCATCCACTGCTGTGAAAGTTGGCTGTTGTCAGCACATAGCTGTCCCCTTCTCTGAATAATTCTCCCAGCAGATTGGAGATGTTTTAGCCAGAAATGCCTGAAAGGCTATGCCCTGTCCCTAGGACAGCCCCTAGTAGAGTGACCAACCAGGTTGCCTGGGAATCTCCCAGTTTTAGCACTGGAAGTCTTATATCCCAGGAAACTCCTCAGTCCCGGGGAAGCTGGAATGGTTGGTCACCCTGTCCCCCAGCCAGTGACTGGCTGGCATGGAGGCAAAAGAGCCTGACCCTGCTTCTATGAGGGGAAACTGGTGCCATTCATGCTTGAAAGCTCCCTTTGGGGTCAGGCCAAAGCTAGACTTCAGCTGAGACCACCTCTTTGCTTTGCTTCTTCATCTTCTATACCTTGCTTGTCTCACTCTCTGACATGTTTGTCCAGAGAATATTCCCTCAATAAATCACTTGCACAAGAATCCTGTCTCAGGCTCTGCTCGCAGGGAACCCAACCTGAGACACTTTCCTGTCTTTGCAGATCTTTCTCTCTAATACCTTAACTCCAACAGTCTTTGATCCCCACAAAAGCTGTCATCCATTAATTCTTTGTCACTCCCTCTCCCTCTCCCATTCTCCTGTCATACCTTCTTTTCATTTTTCAAATCTCTACCACTTTTTCTCCTATTTCATTCTTGGCTAATTGACTTGCTTCCAGTTTCTATTATGAGAGGTAAAAGCTATCAGAAAAGGACTTTCACATGCTCCCACCACCATATTTACCCTTGACCTACATCTGTGCTCATTTATTCTGATCAGTGCCGTCCCGTAGAAGTTTCGGTCATGATGTAAATGTTCTGTATTTATACTGGTGGTCACTGGCCACTGGTTATTTATCACTTGAAATGTGCCTAGTGTGACCAAGCAGCTAATTTTTTTTCCATTCTTCATCTTCCTCTTTCTTGATCTATACCAACATTTGACTTTTTCATGTAGATTCCAGGATGCCATATTCTCTTGATATCTTTCTGACTCCTTATTCCTTCTCAGCTTCTTTAGTTGGTTCCTCTTCAGCTTATTGACTGACTACAGAATATGCCCTAGGCCTCAGCCTTTGGCCCACTTCTGTTATTCACTCTCTTGTGATCTCATGTAATATCTTGACCTTTATACTAGTGGCTCCCAAATTTGTGTTCGAGGCCTAGACTTTTCAGCTGAACCCATATCTCCAGCTTGTTGCTTGACATCTTGACATCTCAGTCTTTTGACTAATAGTCATCTTAAACTCAGCATGACCAAAACTGATCTTTTTCCCATGCCCACTTTTCACTCAGATGTCCCCCATCTCAGTTAATGATCATTCCATCCTTTTGTTTACTTGAGCCAAAGTTCTTGGCGTCGTCCTTGACTTCTTGCTTTTTTACACCCATATTGGTGGCATATGTGTATTAGTTATCTCTTTCTACATAATAGATTACCACAAACTCAGAAGCTTGAAATAACTCAAATTTATTATCTCACAGTTTCTGTTGGTCAGGAGTCCTCTGCAGTCAAGGTGTCAGTTGCAATGAAGGTATCAGCTGGCCTGCATTCTCATCTAGAGGCTCAACTGAGAAATAATTCATTTCCAGGCTGACTCAGGTTGCTGGCAGAATTAGTATCCTTGTGGTTGAAGGACCTCTAGGGTTCTAGCTTCCTGGTGACTGTCAACTGGAGGCTGTCCTCAACTCACAGAGGCTGCCTTCAGCTCCTAGAGGCTGCTTCGGTTCCTAGAGGCTACCCACAGTTCCTTGTCACATGGGCATCACCAATATGTCTACTTACTTCATTAGACCACAAGTACTGATTCTGTTAGCAGGATGGATATCACAAAAATGACATTCCATCATCTTTTCTGTATTCTATTGGTTAGAAGCAAGCCACAGATTCTGCTTACCCTCTGGGGCGGGGGGCGGGGGGGGGGGAGGATTATTCATGGGTATGAATACCAGGAGGTGGACATCATGAAGACTACCTTAGTGTCTATCTGTTACAATATGTCAGCAAATCTTGTTAGCTCTATTTGTAAAAGGTATCCCAAATCTAACCACTTCTAGTGCTGCAACCATGAGAAGAAAAGGTTAAATAAAAAGTGTGAAAGTTTGCCTCTTCCACTCTTATACTAGATATTATGAAAGCCTTATATTTTTCATTTATGTGATTTTACCCTTGCACCTAGCATCATCCCCTTCTCTCAAAGCAGGAAATCTGGGAATCTTTGAGATTTTCCCATCTTCACTTCCACATACTGTACTCACATATTAAGAGAGTCACATGTCATATTTATTCTTTTCTCTTTATTCCCAGCCTGTCATTATTTCTTAGTCTTTAGCAGTAGAGCCCTATCAAATCTGTCCATTTTCATTCATTCCTATTAATCTAATTTCTAAATATGGATGGACATGATTTTTAAAAGGTATAAATCATATTGTTTACTACTGTCTTAAAGTCCATCAGTGTCTTCCCATTGGACCTAATGATCCTGTGATCTAAACACTATTTATCTTTCCAGACTCAGTTTGTTCCTCCTCTGCCTTCATTTGCTGTGCTTCTTCTGCCTGCCAGCTCTTTCTTTACCCAAAACATACAACGTACATCCTTACTTTAAGTTCCTTTGCACTTGCACTGGCTAATTTTTTATTTATTGTAGACCGTTCCTGCTACTGTGCCTTAGGGCTGGTGTCTTCTCACCTTTCGATGTCAGTTTGATTGCCCTACAGAGAGATCTTCCCTGACCATCATTCTTTTTTTTTATATATAGTTCTCATTTTCTTTATAGCAGTGTTCATAGTTTTTTATTATGTCTGTGCTCATTATTGTGCTTACTCATTGTCTGCCTTTTCCACTATTAGTTCACTAAGACTAAGACCTTGTTTACTCTCTGAACTCAAGGCTTAGGTCATAGAAGGTGCTCAAATAAGTACTTATCAAATAAATGGGGGAGTAAATGAATTATTTATTTTGTTCACAAACATTTGTTCCTGGAAATATTAATGTCTCCTATTGCTTTTATTTGACTGATGTACCTCATGAGCCATATTGCCTTTTTTTTTTTGAGCCAGAGTCTCACTCTGTCGCCCAGGCTGGAATGCAGTGGCATGCTGCTCACGGCCACCGCAACCTCGACCTGCTGGGCTCAGACGATCCTTCCGCCTCAGCCTTCCAAGTAGCTGGAATTACAGGTGCTTGCTGCCACGACTGGCTAGTTTTTTTATTTATTACAGAGACAAGGTCTCACCGTGTTGCTCAGGCTGGTCTCAAACCCCTGGGCTCAGGCAATCCTCTTGCCTCAACCTCCCAAAGTGCTGGGATTATAGGTGTGAGCCACTATGCCCGGCTCACATTGCTTTTTCAACTGTAACATTTTTGTTACTTGTACTTGATCAAAACATGATTTTCACAGCCATATATGTTTCATGTAAATGTTAGTATAGTTCCAAATAATGAATTTTTATGAAAAGTAAATATAGTGAATCCTTTTAAAAGTAGTATTTCTGGAACTTAGATTAGAAATCTTATAGTCATTTATACTCTTCTGTAAAAATGTTTCAGGAATTGCTCTTTTTCCCAGTTTTCCCCACAACCCTGTTAACCCAAAACTTTTTAGTTGCATTAAAAAGCAGTTCCCATTTTATTACCCAGTAATTCTCTTACAAAACAAATGGTCTTGTTCCCTGGCCTAAGATTGCCAGTTGAAACTTTATTACTGAATTTCCTTCTCTTGAGCAAAAAAGAATTCTTTTAAAAAGTTTTGTTTTTTTTTTTGTTTTTTTTTGAGTTGGAGTCTCACTCTGTCGCCCAGACTGGAATGCAATGGCGTGCTCCCAGCCACTACAGCCTCGACCTGCTGGGCTCCGGTGATCCTTCAGCCTCAGCCTTCCAAGTAGCCGGAACTACAGGCACGTGCTACCATGCCTGGCTAATTTTTGATTTATTGTAGAGATGAGGTCTCGCCAAGTTGCCCGGATGGGTCTCGAATCTGCAGGCTCAGGCAATCCACTCACCTCGGCCTCCCAAATGGGTACTGGGATTACAGGCTGAGCCACTGAGCCCGGCCTAAAATGTTTTTTAAAAAATAGTAAGAAATTGAGCAACGGGCAACCAAATAAGGAAGGGAGCATCACATAACCCCCTGAGTGGCATTCAGATACAGATTGAGCACCCTTGACAGAGATGTAGAGGAGACTCCCAGAGATTTATGGAAGTCTGCTTTAAAGATTCCCCCAAAGGGGTCTCTGGTACCCCACAGAAACCCCACTGGGGATATTCTGAGAATTCTTACTGAGAGCCCCAAATCTAGAAACCAAAAGGACATTACTGTTTTTTTATTCTTTTAACTGGAGAGTGCAAGAAATAGTTGCTGGGAAGGATCAGGTGAAAAGGGGGAAAATTGACCAAGTGGCTGACTAATTACCCAGAAGTCAGAGCTTCTGTTTAAAATTGGGATATGATCTGAACTCTGGGACAAGACACATAAACAAAATCTCAGAAGAGAAGAGAGTTTGGATATTTTATTCTGATTGCACACCTCCTCATATGAGTCCCAGTATTTCCTTAGACTTCAGAGAAGTGGATAGAACATAAAATGCCAGCCCTCATGCTAAAGCTAAGTGGAAATTCGATAAACGAGTCCCAGTATTTCCTTAGACTTCAGAGAAGTGGACAGAACATAAAATGCCAGCCCTCATGCTAAAGCTAAGTGGAAATTCGATAAACTTGTCTTATATACAGTGAAAACAATTAAGAAAACACTTTGCAAATAAAATGTCAGGAGAGCTATGTCTAACTACAAACAAGATGAAAGAAGTGACACCATAGCTAATGCAAATATTCAATTATGAAAAAATAAAGAGGAGAAAGAATGCAGCATGTAAATTCTAACAAGAACCCATCATAGAGGAAAAGCAACTTCAAAGAACAGGAGATTCCTTCCAACTACTTCATGCTATAGATCAACTTAATGAGAATTTGAATTCAGAAAAACAAACTGAAAGACAATAATGACAGTGAGATGAAATGGGAGATTACAGGCCTAAGAAAATATAAGTTAGATAGATACCACAAAAATTAGAATTAAAATGGAATTGCTGACAGGTTTATTGGGATAATTCCAATAATACAGGTGAAAAATCAGAGAAAAGCAAAAACACATGAAGGACAGAAGGTGATTGGATATAAATAAAATTGCTGAAGAAAAGAACTTGCCACACATAGCAGATGGATTGAAACAGTACAAGATGCTTAGGAAAATTTTATAGTTTCTCAATGACAAAACCTGATTTAATTAAATTATAGAACATTTAGGATAAAGGACAAATTATTGCTCAGTGCTCAGGAAGCCTCAGGTAGTTATATACTTCTTGATGGCTGGAATCATGTCCAGTCTCCACAGAGCCTTTGCCTTGGTCTTTGGGTGGCCAGATGCTGTGCTTGGGTTTCCAGGCCACCATGGAGTTTGGGGCAACTACTCTTTGTCATGATGATCTTTGAGTTGCCAGCTGTCGTGGCGGGGTCGGGATGGCCGTGGCCCTGTGGAAAACATCTATTTCTTATCTCCTGAAGTTTGTCTTTGCTTATTCTGCTTATTTAGGTCTTAGATCTAGTTGTTCACTATTCTCTTATCTTGGACTCAGCTGCCAGAAGAAGGATTATTTATCAGGTAGTTGGAATTTCTTACGTTTTACCACATCAATAATGTTCTTGTGTTTGTTTCTATATGTTGTGAAAAAATTGATAGCATGTTGCATAAGTATCTTTTGGTAGTTCATGCTAGCCAGATTATGGGAACCTGTAAGCACCTAAGTGTCTCTGACAAGCTCGTGGACTGATATGTTGACTGAGGAGGAACAAAAGACAGTGATACAGATTGAGCACCCTCCATGTCTCTTGACAGAGAAGTCAGTATTTGTTTCTGTGCTTAATCTATTTGTTTCTTATCTTTCAAAAAAGCCTCTGGCTTGAATATAAGATGTATATGTGTGGTTAGAAGCTATGGAAGTCCTTCTCAGGAAATACCTTTCACAGCCAGAATTCCACAAAAGTGTTGCAGTGGTATGCAGTACATTTTGTGAAAATATTTTCCTGGATGGATGTAAATCATTTCTACGTGAAATAAAGTACAATATTGCATTTTTTGAAAATAGTGAGAAGCCAGGTGTAGTGGCTCATGCCTGTAATTCAAGCACTTTGGGCGCCAGAGATGAGAGGATTGCCTGAGTCCAGAGGTTCAAGACCAGCCTGGGCAATTTGGCGAGACCTTGTCTCTGCAGTAAATAAAAAAAATTAGCCAGGCATGGTGATGCACAGCTCTGGTTTCAGCCACGTGGAAGGCTAAGGCAGAAGGATTATCTGAGTCCAGTAGTTTGAGACCACAGCGGCCATTAGCGTGCCATTGCATTCCAGGTGACAGAGTGAGACTCCTACTCAAAAAAAAAAAAAAAAGTGAGAGATGGAGTAGGGGAGGGAGAGAGAATGGAAATGATTCAGAATTCTTCAGGCTTCCAGGCAGAAAAGCAAACTGCATAAAAGTGGGGAAAAAAATCAAGCTGTCCTCAGACTTCTCCATAGCAACATTCAATGCCAGCACCATTTAAGGGAACAACATCTGCAAGGGTCTGAAGGAAAAGGATAGCCAAGAATAGTATACCCAGCCAAGATGTCATTCAGCTGTAAAGTTAGCAAGCAGATATTCTTAACCATGAATGAACTCAGGGAAAGAAGTACATATGAATTCTACTTTTAAAAAAACCAACCCCTCTTGACAATGAAATCCAGTTGAGAATTAAAGAACTCAAGGGCTGGGCTTAGTGGCTCAGCCTATAATCCCGGCACTTGGGGAGGCCGAGGCAAGTGGGTTGCCTTAGCCCGCGGGTTCGAGACCAGCCCAGGCAACTTGGCGAGACCTCGTCTCTACGATAAAATAAAAATAGGCGGGCTCAGTGGCTCAGCCTGTAATCCCAGCTCTTTGGGAGGCCAAGGCAAGTGGATTGCCTGAGCCCGCAGGTTTGAGACCAGCCCAGGCGACTTGGCGAGACTTCGTCTCTATGATAAAATAAAAATAGCGGTGTGTGGTAATGCGTGTCTGTAGTTCCGGCTACTCGGAAGGCTGAGGCGGAAGGATCGCTGGAGCCCAGAAGATCGACGCTGGAGTTACCGTGAGCGTGCATGACACAGCACTCCAGCCTGGGCGAAGGAGTTAGACTTCAACTCAAAAAAAAAAAAAAAAAGAATGAATTGCCTGAGCCGGCGGGTTCGAGACCCGCCTGGGCAACTTGGCGAGACCTCCTCTCTACAATAAATCAAAAAAAATTAGCCGGGCGTGGTAGTGCACGCTTGTAGTTCCAGCTACTTGGAAGGCTGAGGCGGAAGGATCACCGGAGCCCAGCAGGCCGAGGCTGCAGTGTCTGGGCGACGGAGGGGGACCCCAACTCAAAATAAAATAAAATAAAATAATGAAAATAAAGAGCTCAAGAAAGAGAACTTGTGATAAAAGGACTGAAGGGAGATTGACTCAGCTAAATTACAGATTCAGTGCTAACGTACTATGGAATTGTTATAGAATGCAATGTGTTGTTAAGAACCTGGACAATGTAAAAATTGTATATAAAAATTAGGAGAGGAAATGTAAGTGCTAAGGTTTTTCAACTTTTAAAGCAGGAATTAGTAGATTCTGTCTAAAATTAAATTATGAATAATTTTACAACTAAAATGAATTCAACCTCTAAATTTTTCGTGTATTTTTAGAAGTGTGAAATATTCTAAAACCATGTAAAATAATGGCTGATACCAATTTATGTGCTATTCATAATTAATAGATGTCACCTATTTGTTATATTTGCGTCAGATCATGTATAAAATATTTAAGACAAAAGGAAAGATTTAGAGAAAAATAATACTAGTGCCTTCACCATCCATGTTAGGAAATAAAACATTGCAATTATGGTTGTAGACCCTTGCATGCTCCTCCAAAATCCCAGACAGTCTATATTCTGATTTTTGAGTCTGTTGTTAAAGTATATTTTTGTACTTTATACTTTAAGTATAGATGAAAATATTAGAATTAATAAGTTTTCTGTTTTTAGTCTTTATAGAAATAATCTTCTGCAGTTTGCTTTTTTAGCTTAATATTGTATTGAGATTTATGTTGACATGTTTCTGAAATATAATTTTTTTATTTTGTGTAATTATTATATGGATATATTGTGATTTCTTAATCCACTTTCTTTCTTCCTTTTTTTTCCTTTGAGTCGGAGTCTCACTATGTTGCCCAGACTGGAGTGCAGTGGCATGATCACAACTACCACAGCCTTGACCTACTGGGCTGAGGTGGTCCTTCTGCCTTAGCCTTCTGAGATGCTGGAACTACAGGCACATGCCATTTTGATTTATTGTAGAGATGAGGTCTCACTATGTTTCCCAGGCTGGTCTCAAACTTCTGGGCTTAGGCAGTCCTCTTGCCTCAGCCTCGCAAAGTGCTGGGATTACAGGCACTGTTAATCCATTTTCAATTGATGGACATTTGCTTCCCTTTTTGCTTTTGTGGCAAGACTTTCTAACATCTTTTTGTTTATGTATAATAATTTTTTTGTAATTTATAAAATACTTGGATTATTCAGATAAACTCTTTTTTTTTTTTTGAGTCAGAGTCTCACTCTGTCGTCCAGGCTGGAGTGCAGTGGCATACTCACAGCCACTGTAGCCTTGACCTGCTTGACTCAGGCGATCTTTCTGCCTTAGCCTTCCAAGTAGTTGGAAACACAGGCATGTACCACCGTGCCCAGCTGATTTTTTAAAAATTTTATTTGTTGTAGAGATGAGGTCTCACCATGTTGCCCAGACTGATCTTGAACCCCTGAGCTAAGGCAGTCCTCTTGTCTCTATCTCCCAAAGTGCTGGGATTACAGGTGTGAGCCACTGTGTCTGGCTACTACTGCTATATCTTCACTAAATGTTTGTTTCTATTCTGTAAGAATTTACCTGAGCTGGGCTTCCAGGATTGCCTGAGCTTAGGGATTTGAGACTAAACCTGGGCAACATGATGAGACCTCATCTCTACAATAAATCAAAAAATTAGCCAGGCATGGTAGTGCATGCCTGTGGTTCCAGGTACTTGGAAGACTGAGACAGAAGGATCACCTGAGCCCAGCAGGTCAAGGCTGTGGTGACTGTGAGCATGCTACTGCACTCCAGCCTGGGAGACAGTGAGACTTCTACTCAAAGGAAAAAAAAAAAGATACAGCAGTAGTATTGATTTTCCTTTAGTTTCTTTTTTCTATTAATTTTATGAAAATTAAAATTAATACCTTACTAAAAATATAACCTGTAGTATGATGCCATTTGTGTAAATATATTTTGTCAATCTATTCCATCTGTGTATATGTATAAAAAGATGACTGGAATGATATTCACTTACTGATATTCATTTCTAGATGATAGAATGTGGGATTTAAAATTTTTTTAGCTAGCTCTTTATCCTTTTTATTGTATTATATCTTTTTTGTATCAGTTACATTCTTTATAATGAGTATGCAGGATTTTTATTAAAACAGGAATTTTTTCTCAAAAACAAAGAAACTAAAAATGAATATTTTAAGATGTTGAATGTGATTATTCAGTAATGCATGGATAAGTATAAATTGCACGACAGGAGTATAAATTTCTTTTTGTCATTTTTATATTTAAGTATATTCCTAGTACAGTTGATATGCTGTAATGGTATTCTGTCTTTCTTAAAAATAAGACATTTTAAATCAATTAGATAAAGAAAAGGAAGGGTTAGTAATTTTCTTTTACTTAATTGACATACCCTTTTCAGTACCTATTTTCAGTTTCTTGTGATTAAATGAAAGAGGAGGTGTTGTGATAAAATTTTAAGTCTCTTGAGTATTATGCAACCTTCAAGTGATTTAGACTGTGTATTGAAGAAGTTTTTAGGAGGTGTTAGCAACATCTAGTAGATTTGTATTTCTTTCTTTTCCCAGGATTGTGTAGTCTGGCTCCTCTTTTTGAGTTCTCACATGCCCAGTGGGCTCAGGTATCAGGTTTGTTTGCCAAGGTGACAGGTGCCTCCCTACATCCATGGTAGATTTAATGAACATTTCTAAACTGGAGTATATCACAAATAAAAGAGTACAAGATATTGTTTTATCATATGGGTGAAAATACAATCTGTTTGTTTTGTAGGTATGACCTTGCTTCTAGGGAGTGGCTTTCACTAAACCATTCTGTGAACAACGTAGTTGTTAGATATGGTCACTCATTGGCATTATACAAGGTAAAATATCTCCACTTTGTACTAAGCAAGAAACTCAACTCTTCCTTAGTTACTTTATGTATTATGTAGTTGAAAAACTATGCAATGTTGATTCTTAATTGGGGAAAACTTTCTCTTGGGGAGGGTTGGGGAGGGTTTATATAATTGACTAATTTATAGTGGAAATTAAAGTTGGAACTTTTTTAACCCAAGAGATTTTAATGGCTTCAAATGGTACTGAGGTATTATGATTATGACACTAAATGGTTAAAAATGTAGATTTAAAAGTGTAGATTAGCTTCTATGCTTACTAGCAAGTTTTTCCAAGAATAGCCTCATTGTAATGTGGCTGAATACTCATTTTCATTTCCTTGTTTTTGTAGCTAGATGGTAGGATGAGGCAACTTTATACAAGATTCATGTGAGAAAGTCCAAGAAAAGTAGTGAAATGGTGTTAGAGATATAAAATATGATTAGTTTTATTTCCAATTGTTCCTTGTTCCATCCTTTTCCTAATAACTCACTGAAAGGTACATTTCACTAATCCTTTTAAATTTTTTATTTTTTATTGAGGTAATATATACATATGTAATTTACTATCTTTGTCATTTTTAAGTGTACAGTTCAGTAGTAATGAACACATTTTTCCCCCTTCCCTTGCCTCATCCCTGCCTCTGGTTACCACCAATCTACTCTCTACCTTCATGAGATCCACTTTTTTAGCTCCCACATGTGATTGAGAACATGAGATATTTGTCTTTCTGTGCTTGACTTACTTAACATAATGGCCTTAAATTCCATCCATGTTGTTGCATGTTGGATTTTATTCTTTTAATGGCTGAATGATATTTCACTGTGTATATATGCCACATTTTCTTCATCCACTTATCTGTTGATGGACACTAGATTGATTCCATATTTTGGCTGTTATGAATAATGCTATGGTAAACACAGGCATTGCAGATATCTCTTTAAAATATTGATTTCCATTCTTTTCAGTATATACCCAGTAGTGGAATGGCCAGATCATATGGTACTTCTATTTTTAGTTTTTCTGACTAACCCTTTTTAAGCTGATAATAATATTGTTTTTTGTTTTTGGTTTTTTTTGAGTTGGAGTCTCACTCTGTTGCTCAGACTGGAGTGCAGTGGCATGCTCCCGGCCACCGCAGCCTCGCCCTGCTGGCTCCGGCGATCCTTCAGCCTCAGCCTTCCAAGTAGCTGGAACTACAGGCACGCACTACCATGCCCGGCTAATTTTTGATTTATTGTAGAAACGAGTTCTCACCAAGTTGCCCAGGCGGGTCTCAAACCTGCGGGCTCAGGCAGTCCATTCACCTAGGCCTCCCAAAGTGCTGGGATTACAGGCTAAGCCACCGAGCCTGGCCAGTATTGATTTTTGAACTGATCCTTTTCTGACTTCAGATTTGATCTTTTCAGTGTTTTAAAAATTTTGCCACCTCATCAACAAGGGTACCTGCATAATGAATATTTGTATATACCTAACCCTGAATTGTACCCCATATTAAAAAAAATTGTTTTTTTGCTTTTATTTTTTCTCTAGGATAAGATTTACATGTATGGAGGAAAAATTGATTCAACAGGGAATGTGACCAATGAATTGAGAGTGTTTCATATTTATAATGAGTCATGGGTATTGTTGACCCCGAAGGCAAAGGAGCAGTACGCAGTGGTTGGGCACTCAGCTCACATTGTTACACTGAAAAATGGCCGAGTGGTCATGCTGGTCATCTTTGGTCACTGCCCTCTCTATGGATATATAAGCAGTGTGCAGGAATATGACTTGGGTAGGTATACTTTTTTCCAGTGGATGTTTTTTGAATGTCAAATGTAAAGCCTCATGCTTAATTAATATTATAACTTCAGAATTCACCCTAACCTTGATCTAGTACTTTATCTTGAAATGCAGTTCACATCAACGTATTACCAGTGAAGTCAGATTGTTGATGGTTCTATGTAGCATATATATGTTACTGTCAATCTGGCAAGGAACCAAAGATGGCATGAAATGCTGTGTGTGTTAAAAATAAAATAAATAAAAATGGTTTGGAAAAAATGTTTAGATAGCTCTTTAGAAATTGGTTTAATGGAATGTGATTTCCTCTTAATATATACTCTTTCCTTTAACTGAATTTTATTATCTCTGTTATTGTGCAGTAGGAATACCAGCTGTAATTGATATTTTGTGGAAGCAGTCCTATAGAGTACATCTGTGTTTTGGTCACTAACGGTCATAGAGAGTTAAAATGTTCATTTGAGGGGAATAGGTCCTTTAAATGTAGTATAATTCATTTCCTACAGAGTATATTAGAACATCAGAGCATTTAACAGATTGGAATTTGGCCGCATAGCCAAAGTTTTAGGTGGCCTTCTCATAAAAATAAAAATATTTTTTAAAGTTGTATGTATCAGGTCTTGAAATCCCTTCTCATACCCTCAGCTATTTGTACATTTCAGGTGTTGGAGAGGAGGAGTGCTCTGGGTTTGCCTTTAACTGTTTTTCCTTTTCCAGATAAGAACACATGGAGTATATTACACACCCAGGGTGCCCTTGTGCAAGGGGGCTATGGCCACAGCAGTGTGTTTGACCACAGGAGCAGGGCCCTGTACGTTCATGGTGGCTACAAAGCTTTCAGCGCCAATAAGTACAGACTTGCTGATGATCTCTACAGATATGATGTGGACACCCAGATGTGGTGGGTACTCTCTTGAGCTTTCACTTTGAGGTGTGAATTTTGTAGAGGCAATTGTTGGGAAAATATTGTGCTATATTTTTGTTTTCAGGCCAGGCAGATAATTCTGTGCAGAAGATAATGAAGTAGTTGGTATTTATTTTGTAGTAGGTTGGTTAGAAACTGCTTGGCATTTTTGGACTGTTTTCTTTTTTTTTTTTTTGAGTTGGAGTCTCATTTTGTCACCCAGGCTGGAGTGCAGTGGCACACTCATGGCCATCTCAGCCTCGACCAGCTATAAGTTCAAGTGATCCTTCTGTCTCAGCCTTCCAAATAGCTGGAACCACTGGCATACGCCACCATGCCCCGCTGATTTTTTTATTTATTGTAGAGACGAGATCTCGCCATGTTGCTCAGGCTGGTCTCTAATTCCTGGACTCAGACCATCCTCTTACCTCCACCTCCCAAAGTACTGGGATGACAGGCGTGAGCCACCACACCCGGCTTGTTTTTCAGTTTTTATATACTGAGCATTACTGTAAAATTTTAGTTCTTCAAAATCAGGAATAAATTACATTGCTGAATTTGTTCATACCTTTGTAGTTAAGTAAACTATATCAATTTTTTAACCTTTTCTTGACGACCAAAGTGTCGTCTTTGGAGTCAGTTACTGGCATAATTCCTTGAAATTGTCAACCATGAAGTTCTCATACTGAACTGATAGAGCTCTTCTCACTCTGAACTATATATTAGCCTGTAAAGAGTATGCTAATTTTAACAAATGTAAAGCAAATTTGAGTTCTGAAATGATGTAATTATAAAGCTATGGTTTTGCTTCCTTTTTTTATTTCCTTATATGTTTGATGCCATGCTATAGATGCTATTTTGCATTGTCATAAAAATTATCATTTTTGTGGCTGTATAATACTCCATTATGTGGGTATACTGAGCCTATGTGGTTTAAAGTTTTGATTTCTAGTTTTTGTCTTATTAAAAAAGCATTGGGCCAGGCACAGTGGTTCATGCCTATAATTCCAGCACTTTGGGAGGCCTAGGTGAGAGGATTGCCTGAGCCCAGGGGTTTGAGACTAGCCTGGGCAACTTGGTGAGACCTCATTTCTACAATAAATCAAGAAAAATTAGCTAGCTGTGGTGGCACGTGCCTGTAGTTTCAGCTACTTGGAAGGCTGAGGCAGAAGGATCACCTGAGCCCAGCAGGTAGAGGCTGCGATGGCCATAAGCAGCGAACCACTGCACTCCAGCCTCGGCAACAGAGTGAGACTCCAACTCAAACAAACAAACAAACAAACAAACAAAACCCCAAAGCATTGTACATAAGCTTCTGTCTGTATTGTACATGAGTTCTGCCCAGAAACAGGAATTATAGGACCATAGGGTATGAACATTCTAAAGCTCTTAATATATTGTGCCAAAAATTTTAATAGGTCTTTAAAATTTCGCATATTTATTTTGAGAAAATTACTTATATGTAAGACAGAATCTGGAAGTATTTGTATATTTGGGTCAGAAGTTAATAAAATGAAATGTTTGCATTAGCAGATAGACAAGTATTCTTTAAAAACTAACCTTCTATTTATTATTTCTAACTAAACTCAAAAGGACCATTCTTAAGGACAGCCGGTTTTTCCGTTACTTGCACACAGCTGTGATGGTGAGTGGAAACATGCTGGTGTTTGGAGGAAACACGCACAATGACACATCTATGAGCCATGGCGCCAAATGCTTCTCTTCAGATTTCATGGCCTATGACATTGGTAAGTTTCCCAAAGCCATTTTAGCTTCAGGAATCTTTTTGTCTATAGGCAACATTAAAAAAAAAAAAGGAACATATTGTCAGGTACAGTGACTCACACCTGTAATTCCAGCACTTTGGGAAGCAGAGACAAGAGGCCAGAGTCCGGGGTTTGAGACCAACCTGGGCAACATGGCGAGACCTTGTCTCTACAGTAAATTAAAAAATTAGCCAGGCATGGTGGCGCACGCCTGTGGTTCCAGCTACTTGGAAGGCTGAGGCGGAAGGATCACCTGAGCCCAGCAGGTCGAGGCTGTGGTGGCTGTAAGCATGCTACTACACTCTAGCCTGGGAAACAGAGTAAGACTCCTACTCAAAACAAATAGGCAAACAAAAAACAACCAAAATGCTCAGGCCACTTGAAAGAGGTCCAAATGGTCTTTTTTATTTTCATTGACTAATGTTACAGGTCTGTTAAAAAGCAAGCATTATTTCTACATTAAATTCTTTCTGAAGTCATTCCCATTAATTCCTTGAATACTGGTTTTCAAGGCTGAATTGAAGTATCTGGTCCCACTTTTATTACAAATGCTTTACCTAGTAGTGTTATGTAGTTGTATCCACCAGCTTTGTGTTAAATGAGTTCAGGGATTAGCTTTATTTCATTCCCTAGAAAACTCATTTCACACGTATTATTGGTGTGGTAATATACTTGACCAGAAGAGGGCAGTATTTGTTCATGCAAAACAAATAGGTAAGCGGTGTTCTCATATAAATATGGTCATACGTTCATGTTAGACAAATTATTATTAGTTTTTATTGTAGTGGTAAATACACTGAACATTAAATTTACCATTGTAACCATTTAAAAATGTATAACTTAGTATAGTTAAACACATTTATAGTGTTATGCTTCTGTCACCACAGTCCATCTCTATAACTCTCTTCATCTTCAAACTCTATACCTATTAAACAATAACTCTTCATTTCTCTCTCCCTGTGATACCTGGCAATCACCACTCTACTATGTGTCTCTGTAGTTTTGACTGTTCTAAGTCAGATGTTCATTTTTGACAGACATTTGCAGACAGCCCCCGAGCTTATACATTGGGATGATAAGCAGAATAAATTACAGCCCCTACCCTCAAGGTGGAGGAGGCAGAGAGATGAGCAGACAATATAATTGCATTTCAGGATGTTTCTTGCTGAAGGAATACATGCAAATACTTCTGAGTGCCCCTTAAACCATGGGGGGTACATGGGATAGTTGGAGAAGGTCTTCTCGAGGAGCGACCATCCAAGCTGGGTCCTTGGGAACTTTGGGAGTCAGCTAGGTGCAGTTAGGCAAGATTTTCCAAGCAGAGGAAGCCCATGTAGCACTAGAGAAATGAGCAGCTATCAGACTTTCATATCTTGAGACGTCTACTGTGTCATGCTGAGGGGTTGGGGCTTTTTGAAGGGTCCTCCATAGGAGGTGATGGAATCCTGCTTGTGTCTTAGGAATCCTGTTTGTGTTTTTGGAGTGGCATTGTGGCAAATGCTTGGAAAGGGGCAAGACTGTTGCTGAAGTCCGGGTGAGGGTTTGAACCAATGGGTTTGAAAACTACCAGGAATTTGGATTGTCTGGGTATGTTTTGAGAGAGATGAAAGCATCCTTACTTCCAGGTATCTGGTGTGGGCCTGGTAGAGAGTGCCTTTTACCAAAGCTGGGAAAGAAGTGGAGGAACAGGTCCTGGGAGGAAGAGCGTGGAGTAAGTTTGGGGGTTGTGGCTAGTTGGAGATATCTATGGGTCAGAGCAGTCAATGCAGAGAGCCCCTGAGAAGCTCTAGGAGGGATGAACTTCTATGGGTCAAGAGTAAGCATCAAAAGGAAGCACAGAGCCTGAGGCCAGATGGAGAGAGAAATATGAAAGAGAATGGAGAGTGAAAGCTGTGAGAGAAGTAGGAGGAAAACAAGAGGAGATTGGTGACCTCTGAGGGAGCAGTTAACAGTAGCTGCAGAATGATTAAAGTAAGGCCTGGAGAGTTCTTTAGATTTAGCATCAAAGGGCTCGTTTATTATCTTCCAGTCATAGAGGATTAATCCAGCTGGTAGGAGGCTAAGAAATAATGTACGGTAAGAGCACACATAATGAACAGTGACTGTGAAGGGAAGAAAAGGGGTCAGTTCAGTGCTAAGAGGGAGGTAAGGCAGAGAGGTATTTTAAAAAAGGAAAAGATTCGGACATGGTGACTCAAGCCTGTAATCCCAGCACTTTGGGAGGCAGAGGCAAGAGGATTTCCTGAGCTCAGGGGTTTGAGACCAGCCTGAGCAACATGGCAAGACCTCGTCTCTATACTAAATCCAAAAAAATAAAATAAAATAACTGGGCGTGGTAGCACAAGCCTGTGGTTCTAGCTACTTGGAAGACTGAGGAAGAAGGATCACCTGAGCTCAGTAGGTCCAGGCTGTGGTGGCCGTGAGCGTGCTACTGCACTCCAGTCTGGGTGACAGAGTGAGACTCTGGCTCAAAAAAAAAAAAAAGAGAAAAAGGGTGTGTTTTGAGAGAGGCTGACCCTGGGCCTATTTAAATACTGTGGTCAAAGCCAGCAAGAGGGTTGGACGCCCAAAGCAGAGGAAGTAGCTCTTGATTCAGTGGTGGAGTAAGTAATTCCTGCCACCTGGTGACTTTAGGACTTCCTGCTAAGGGAGTTGATAGCCTCTCAGTTCTCCAGGTGGGGAAGACCACTGCGTCTAGGCTGGGTAGGAGAAAGAAATGACAGCTGTTGTTGTCAAGACTGATTAAAGGTCTGGATCCAGTGGAAGATCTTGGCTTAGTGTGTGACTCAGAGTGAGACACTGAGTGTGAGGTTAGCATGGTACAGCAGCACTAGTTGGTATTAGGTCCAGAAGAGAAGTTGCTAGCATGGGTCAGAACAAAGGATAATTAGTATATCTGGGATCTAGGAAAGGACTTGTAAAACATTAGATAAAGTTTAAATTTTTTAAAAATTTAATTTTCTGCTTGTATTTATCCATTTTAGCAACTAAATTTGGGCAAATCAATATAGAGAATGGAAAATAATTATGGAAACCCTATGTTTTGCCCACATAAGCTTTGTAAATATAAAATTGCTTACATTAAAAAACATGCTAGTGGGTCAGATTGATAGGCAGTGAGGTGAGTGACCTATATGTCCTGGGTTTTGGTTAGAATTGCCATGTTATCTGCTGCTACTGCAGCATTTTACCCTGGAGAAAATCGAAAGGCATGTTTTATGAAGTCGTGTTTGTTGCAGTTTATTCCTGAGGAAAATGCCAGTTCCTAATGATTGTGAATGCTAGTCCTTTCTGAAAATGTGTTTTTCTTTCTCCTAGCCTGCGACCGCTGGTCAGTGCTTCCCAGACCTGATCTCCACCATGATGTCAACAGATTTGGCCATTCAGCAGTCCTGTACAACAGGTAATTGCAGAAGAAGTGTTTGCTCTGTCTCCTTTTTATTTAAAATGAAAATGAAGTAAAATATGAGATGGAGTTGGATTTACATTACACATTATTCACAGGATTCCCTCATTTTATTAGTTTTCACAGAATTATCTGGAAATAAATTTTCTTATTTGTGTTTAAAATATATGATGTGGCTATGAATTACATCAAGTGCTGTGTTTATTAATCTAGTTTTGTTAGTCTGCAAGAGCATGCTACGCTTGGTGTTGTCTAAGTGGTGGGATGACAAAGTTATGTGCATGTCATTGTCTTATGTCCTCTGCTATTGTCTGTGGTACATAAGTTGTCCAGTTTCTTATTGTATTAATATCTGAATGGTGAGGGGAGGTTTGCAAAAAAGGAGAGAGGACACTCCAGATAGGGGATAATGTGGGGAAGCAGAGATGGGGACATTGTGGAGCGCAATATAGATCAAGTCTTTAGTCTCTAGGTAATCTGAGGTCTGCAGTGCATTTCATTGCATTGCTCAAAAATGCCTGGCCCAGACTACCAGCTCTTCATAAATCTGCCCGGGAGAAGCTCAAATGAGGGAGAATCAAAATGGCCATTCGACTTGCTCCTTACAATGTGCTTTAAAGATTTTTAAGAAGTTAAAGAGCCTAAGCACCTTAGTAATGTTTCTCATTTTGTTTCTGCTGTGACTACTGCTGTCTAATTCTCCTTTTTAAATTCTAAGCCATATAAACTTCCTAAAGTTATTTAAGTTCTGTAATGCCTGCATTATATTAGGATTCCTTTGGCTTTTAAAAGTTTTATTGTGATGACAAAAGACAGAGGAAAGTAATTTAACTTGGATTAGGAAAGATAAGAAAGTGACACATTTTGGGGATGTGAAGGAAGAGTTGATAGAATTTAGAAGCTAGATATTAGGAAAAGATACTGTCTTTTATAATTAATTTTTTGGCTATATATGTTTTACTATGAGAACTTTTGATAGTATAGACTAAAATAAAATGATTTTTTTACTATCTTGCTCATTTGAAGTATTATCTTAAATCATGATCTGATACTTCCTCTGTAAGAAAGACCCTTAAAGCCTTCTAGCAAGTGCCCTTGCAGTATTTATCTGAAACACAGGGGGATCATTTTGTCATTATCTTGCCTGTGAGTGCCTGACCTCACCTCTCTTCATCTCTGTGTTCCTGGTGTTCTGGCACAGGAGACATAATAGGCATCTGCTAAATGGCAGTTATTAGTGAGGTGATAACTGGCAAACAAATCAAGCGTCTATTAAAACATTCTTAGTTTTATCCAAATGCAGAGAAATTGACAACTTACCTTAAAATGTAGTTTAACTGTGAATCAAAATTGGGAATGGCTTGTGTGCATTGTAGTAGTGTTTGTATTTTAATGTGATTCCAGTGGTGTGTTTGAATTCTGCTGTGTGATCTGTGCGTATGAGGTAGGATTTGAGCAGGCAGGGAACATGTGGGAGACCATGTACTAAAAGGTCATGGTTTTGGGTTCATTTTATAAGATAATTTACTGAAAGAGAAACTTTGATACACATAATTTCTTCATGTTTTAAGTGGATCGTTAGTATTGGGTCAGCTGTGTGTTTCTTAATTGTTATGATTTTGAGGGAGGCAGGAAGGAAGAAGAAGGGAGGGCTGTGAGGTGCTGAGGCAGCAAGAGATGCAGCTGTGCCTCTCTGGGCCAGCTCTGAGCCTCTGTGTAACCAGATGCATTCACAATTGCTAGAACACCAACTGTGTGGGAGGAGGAGGAAGCTTATCTGGTTTAAGTAACAAATTAACTAGTTGAATGGGCCTGACTGATGTGATACAAGTAAGCTAATGGCAAGGTTAAAAACAAAACCTGGTATTTATTTTTTTAGGTTATTGTTATATGCGGTACATATTTTAGATTACTGTTAATTTTCATTATTCACTATAGTTCTGTAAAGTTACCACAAACACTGAATTAGCAAATATTGAATCATTGCTCCTGGGGGAAATACAGAGTTGAGTTTCTATGAGCCTCTAATCACAACATTTTCATCATAACCTTGTTTTATGTGTGTTTCTATTTAAAGACATCTTATTTACTATATATTGCTCATTAATTAACATTGAGAGCCGGGCTCGGTGGCTCAGCCTTGGGAGGCTGAGGTGAGTGGATTGCCTGAGCCCGCGGGTTCGAGACCCGCCTGGGCAGGCGAAACCTCATCTCTACAATAAATCAAAAAAATTAGCCGGGCGTGGTAGCGCGCCCCTGTAGTTCCGGCTACTCGGAAGGCTGAGGTGGAAGGATCGCCAGAGCCCAGCAGGTCAAGGCTGCGGTGGCCGGGAGCGGCTACTGCACTCCAGTCTGGGCGACAGAGTGAGACTCCAACTCAAAAAATAAATAAATAAAATAAATTTAAAAAAATAAAACAAAACAAACATTGAGCTCACGGCCAGCAGCACTTTAAGTCATGCCTGAATGAAGCTTATCTAACACATGTGTTTTCTTTATAAGACACATCATAGCCTTCTTACACTTAGGAATACTAGACAGCTCTTTAGCACTGCATGGGGACCATCTTGAATATGAAACCACCAACATAAGCACAAAAATGCAAAAAAAAAAAAATGGCACTAAATAAATCATGAAAGGGACACTTATTACAAGTATGAGAGCTGAAACAAGAATCACTTGGGCCAGGCTTGGTGGCTCAGCCTGTAATCCCAGCACTTTGGGAGACTGAGGCTAGTGAATTGTCTGAGCCCGGGGTTTGAGACCAGTACAGGCAACTTAGCGAGAACTCATCTCTACAATAAATAAAATATTTGCCAGGAGTGGTAGCACATGCCTGTAGTTCCAGCTACTTGGAAGGCTGAGGCGGAAGGATCGCCGGAGCCCAGCTGGTTGACACTGGGGTGGCATGAGTGTGCCACTGCACCTCCAGCCTGGGCGACAGAGTAAGACTCCAACCCAAAAAAAAAAAAAAGAAGAAGAAGAAGAATCACCTTGTTTGACCTTGGCTGGGAATGTGCATGTTTGCCAACTCAAATTTGTGCATGTACGTGCTGGTGAATGACCATGAAACAGCTCCAAGTATTGATTTTGGAGTTATAAATTTTACAAGTAGGTGAATTTGCAAATATGGAATCTGCAGATAGAGTCATGTGTCACTTAATGGTGGAGCTATGTTCTGAGAAATGTATTCTTAGATGATTTTATTGTTGTGTGAACATCATAGAATTTACTCATATAAACCTAGATGGCAGAGCCTACTACACACCTAGACTGTGTGGTACAGCCTGTTGCTCCTAGGTTACAGCCCTCTATAGCATGTTACTACTGTATTGAATACTGTAGGCAACATAGTGGTATTTGTGTATCTAAGCATATGTAAACACAGAAAAGGTACAGTGAAGATGCAATATGAAAGATAAAAATGGTACACCTGTATAGGGCACTCACCATGACTCTTGGTGAATCAGTGAGTGAATGTAAAGGCTTAGGATATTTCAGTTCACTACCGATGCTGGGTGGGGTGCAATGCAAAACCTGTGGATTCTTTGGCTTATTTCTAAAATGAATTTTGTAGCAACCAGCAAAGTTTTCAAACAGAGTTTATTAGAGAAGGAAGGAAGACATGGCAGAGCTGGCATGGGCAAAAGGAATCGCACTTTTGCTCTTTACAGTAGACCTGACATACCTTCACAGTGATATGCTCAAGAGGGTGGAGATCAGATAACTGCCACTCTGGAGATTGACATCTCTAAGGTTGTGCTGTCCTTGCATCTGATGGAGTTTTCTTTGGATTTGTCGTGGGGGTGGGGCAGGCTGCGGCTTGGCCTACAGTAAAATGTAATTTTTAAAATGTCTGAACACTTCCTAAAACCTACCTATGGGAAATTTATCTATGTCTAACCTGTGCTAGCTACCCTGCCTCAACTACTGTAGACTTATAAATACTGCACATTTAGGCTACATTAAATTTGTTTTAAAATATATTTTTCCATGTTAATAGTAAATTAACCTTAGCTTACCGATGACCACCATCTTACATGCCATCGGACATTGACCGAAATGACATTATGCGGCACATGATTATAATGAGGATTGACTGAGTATCTTTTAAAGATAGAGACTTTTTAAAACACAGGCATTATACAATTACTCTTTTTAAAGGTGTAGTAAGTAATAATTTTTCTTTTTGGGTTGGTCTCCCAGACTGAGTGCAGTACACAATCATAGCTCTTTATAGTCTTAATCTTCAGGGCTCAGGAGATCCCTCTTCCTTAGGCTCCCAAGTAGCTGGGACTACAGGTGTACACCATCATGCCCAGATTATTATTTTTATTTTTTGTAGAGATGAGCTCACACTATGTTGCCTAGGCTGGTCTTGAACTCCTGGGCTCAAGCAATCCTCCCACCTCAACCTCCCAAACTGCTGGGATTACAGGCATGAGCCACTGTGCCCAGCTATAAAGTAGTAATTCTTTAATATCACTCTGTGCCCATTCTTTGTTCAAATTTCCCAACTGTCTTATAATTTTTTAAAGTTTGATTTGTTCAAATCAGGATCCTGATAAGATCCATATATTACAATTGGTTAAAACGTCTTCTAAGTTCCTCTTGATCTATAGGCTGCCACCCATCATTTTCCCCTGTATTTGTTAAAGAGTCTGAGTTGTTTGTCCTGTTGAGTTTTCTGTAGTGCACATTTTGGTTACTGTATCCCACGCTTTAAAGTAACATATTGGCCTCTCTCTCTCTTGAACTACCTGCAGATTAGCTCAATCAGATTCACTTAAGTTATTTTGGCAAGATCAATTCATAGTAGGATTGATTCTATGTCTTTATTTACCAATTTTCAAAATGATGAACTTATTTTTTCTCATTGTCCAAAGGTGACAAAATGAGGTTTCTCTTGGGGGTTGGAGGACATGTATCATTGTGAACTCACAGATTTACAAATATTTAGTGTGCTTCAATCCATTGTAGTTTTTATTCTTATTAAATTTCAAACACCTTCCATCTTTAGCCCATGAGGACTTCTTTTTTTGTGTGTTTGTTTGTTTGAGTTGGAGTCTCACTCAGTCACCCAGACTGGAGTGCAGTGGCCGCTCCCGGCCACCGCAGCCTCAACCTGCTGGGCTCTGACGATCCTTCCGCCTCAGCCTTCCAAGTAGCTGGAACTACAGGCGCGCACTACCACGCCCGGCTAATTGAGGACGTCTTTATGTTAGCTCTTGAATCTGTTTGGCACTACCCTAGTCTTCCTTTCTTTCTGGTATAACAAGATCTTCTAGACTCATTGTAAACATTTCTTGATCCCGACATGAAATTTTTCTCTAGAAAATTCTAGTTTTGAAGGATGGAGGGAAAGGAGATGATGATTTTTAGATACCATAACCTAAGTACTAGTTGTATTGATTGCTGCTGGGACGGTCATTGTTTCTAGATCTTTTAAGAAAACAGGTTAAAGGAAAACTATTGTTCTTGTTTTGAAAAGAAAAATGAATTGTGTGTGTTTGTGTGTTTGATCTCCTTCCCTCATTAGGTAAATGGCCACACACTCTAAATACTTTTCTCTCTGCATCTCGTTTTCCCCCCATATAACAGTATACCCCAGAGATCACGCCATAGCAATATGTAGAAATTGTCCTCATTTCTTTTTACATCTGCCTACTATTTCATCATGGGGGGGAGATGCATTATGGTTTATTTGTCACACTTCTAATTGATGGACATTTCGGGTTGCGTCTTTTGCTATTATCATGAATGTTGTAGTGACTAGCCTCATGTATACTTCTTTTTGTATTTTACTATTGTATTTTTGTGATAGACGTCTAGAAATGTGGTTTCAGGTTCCAAAAGTAAACGCATCATTTTGTTAGAGATTGCCACATTCCCTCTGTATACTTGCCCCATTTTACATGCCCAGCAGTATTATGCACGAGCGCCTACTGCCCCATTGCCTTCACCAGTATTTATATTGTCAAACTGTTATGTTTTTGTTCTTTTCCAGTCTTATAGGTAAGAAAGTCTACCTCACTGTAGGTATTTTGTAGATATTGGGTCTCGCTGTGTTGCCCAGGCTGGTCTCACACTCTTGGCCTCAAGCCTCCCAAAGTGCTGAGATTACAGGTATGAGCCATTGCGACTGGTCCCTCAGTGTAGTTTTAATTTGCAATTTTCTTGCACTGAAATTGATCATCTTTTCATATGTTTAGGGTCATTTGTATTTTTTTCTGCAAACTGGCTGAAGCCTTCTCTTTGTTAGTGGTATTCCTTTTCCTATAACTTGTAAATTTTTTTTCATAGTGTCTCATTTGTTGTTTTACTTTGCTTACAGCATTATTTTTTATGTAAAAACTTTTAAGTTTATTTAATCAGATTTTTCTGGTTTTTTTCTGCCATCTGGATTTTAAGTCATAGTGATGTTTTTTCTACTCTCAGGTTATAGAGAAGTTGACCCATTATTTCTTCTAGTACGTGTGGGGCTTATTTATTTTAGGTATTTCTTTGATCCATTGGGAATTTATCTTGTGATATAGTGTTAGGTCTCAGTGGACCTCCAAAAATGTTAGGGTCACATCTCCCAGCCTTCAGAATGCTAGGTTTGGCCCGCTGGGGGTGTGGATATCTGGTGTGCAATCTGATGGCACATGAGAGATGCAAAGAATTGCACGGAAGTTAGATTAGAAAATGTAGTTTATTTAGAAAGTAAATTAGAGAGCGAAAAAGGAGATTCACCTCCCCAAGGTAGGGAAGCGGGCCAAGTCAGGAAACATGGTGACAGCCATAACTCAAAGAGCACATGGCCACACCAGAGTCTAGTAAGGCAATGGCAAATGACTGCTTGTGATTGAGTTCTTTTAATCCTTCCCTTTGATGAGGGAAGGTCATTAAGGTGATTGGTTAGTGGTCTGCTCCACATCATCACAAAAGGCAGGTAAGTGCAAATACTGACATCAGGTGATGGACTGCAGACAGATGGGCGGGTTAGTCACATGATTGCTGCCATCGTGGTGGGATCTGTCTATGTCATGAAGGTCATGAAGGGCTGATTAGGTTAACTTGGAGATTTGGGCCCAGAGGGGTTTTTCCTGCAAGAGACCTGTCAGATGTTTTCAATTCACAAGTTTCTTGACTAAAAGGTGGTCTTTAAAACAAAACACTGCTCAAAGAAATCCAAGAAGACATAACCAAATGGAAAAATATTCCATGCTCGTGGATAGGAAGAATCAACATTGCTAAGAAGATGTTCATCCTACCAAGGCAATCTACAGATTCAACAAAGACCCATTAAATTTACCAACACCATTCTTCTCGGACCGAAAATGACAATACAGAAATTCATACGGAAACATAAGTGACTACGAATAGCCAAAATAATCCTTAGCAAGCAAAGCAGGAGGTATCACACTTTCAGATTTCAAACTTTACTATAAGGCTACAGTAATCAAAACAGCCTGGTATTGGTGCAAGAATAGGCATATGAACCAATGGAACAGGATAGAGATTCCAGAAGCAAAACCTCCATTTTTCAACCAACTGATCTTTGACAAAGCCTCCAGCAACAACCACTGGGGAGAGGAGAACCTATTCAGTAAACGGTGCTGGGAAAACTGGCTGACCACATGCAGAAGATTGAAACAGGACCCCTACCTATCACCATACACAAAAATCAACTCTAAATGGATCAAATACCTAAACATAAAACCTCAAACTATAAGAACCTTAGAAAATGCAGGAGACACCCTTATGGAAATTGGAACTGGCAACCAATTCTTGATCAAATCCCCAAGTGCCCATGCCATAAGAGATAAGATAGACAAATGGGACCTCATCAAACTGAAAAGCTTTTGCAAAGCAAAAGAAACCATCAAGAGTGTGGGGAGACAACCCACAGAATGGGAAAAAATATTTGCCAACTGTATGTCTGTCAAAGGTCTAACATCCAGGATCTATAAGGTACTCAAATGTACTGAAAGAAAAAAACAAACAGCCCCTTTAAAAAGTGGGCAAAAGACATGAATTAGACGCTTCTCAAAAGAAGAGGTATGGGTAGCCAACAGACATGAAAAAGTGCAT
Organism: Tarsius wallacei; assembly: GCA_963574415.1. NCBI lineage: Eukaryota > Metazoa > Chordata > Mammalia > Primates > Tarsiidae > Tarsius > Tarsius wallacei. The sequence goes on along the minus strand of CAUYQG010216717.1, from coordinate 723 downwards.
AGCCTCACTAATCATCAGAGGAAAATTGCAAATCAAAACCACATTGAGATACCACCTAACTAACCCCAGTAAGGATGGCCATCATTAATAAAACAAACAACAACAGATGCTGGTGAGGATGCAGAGAGAAAGGAACTCTTCTGCACTGCTGGTGGGAATGCAAACTAGTGCAACCTCTTTGGAAAATGGTGTGGTGATTTCTGAAAGAACTAGAAATTGACCTTCCATATGACCCAACAGTCCCACTATTGGGAATATATCTGGAGGAACTCAAATCACTCTGTAAGATACCTACACATGCATGTTTATTGCAACACTATTCACTATAGCAAAAACATGGAACCAACTGTGTTGCCCATCGAAACTGGACTGGATAAAAAAAAAGTGGTACATATACACAATGGAATATTATGCAGCCATAAAGAATGACACACATATGGACTTTGTAGCTATTTGGATGGATTTAGTGATCTATCACAGAAACATATGTTCTCACTCATAAGCAGACCTTGAACAATTATCATAATACTATAAGAAAGGGATTGGCAGTAGTGGGAAACTGCCAGGGGAGGGGGGCACACCTCATCAACAAGGGTACTTGCATAATGAACATTTGTATACCTAACCCTGAATTGTACCCCACATCTTTAAAATTAAAAATTTAAAAATTTAAAAAAGTAAGATGGCCTTATTGTCATTTCTATGGCTTCTGCCAGCCAAGGG
>CAUYQG010216715.1:0-10918 GCA_963574415.1 Tarsius wallacei | reverse complement strand
ACGTGGCTAGTTTTTTGATTTGTTGTAGAGATGAGGTCTCACCAAGTTGCCCAGGCGGGTCTCGAACCCGCGGGCTCAGGCAATCCACTCACCTCAGCCTCCCAAGGCACGGGATTACAGGCTGAGCCACCGAGCCCGGCTTGCATTTTTTTTTTTTTTGAGTAGGATTCTCATTCTGTCACCCAGGCTGGAGTGCAGTGGCACACTCACGGCCACCCCAGCATCAACCTGCTGGGCTCTGGCAATCCTTCTGCCTCAGCCTTCCAAGTAGCCAGAACTACAAGCGCGTGCTACCATGCCCGACTAATTTTGAGTTTTGATTGTAGAGAGACGAGGTTTCTCCAAGTTGCTGGGGCTGGTCTCGAACCCACGGGCTCAGGCAATCCACTCACCTCAGCCTCCCAAAGTGTTGGGATTACAGGCTGAGCCACTGAGCCAGGCCGGGAATCTGCATTTTAACCAGCGTTTCAGGCAGTCAGGCTGCAGTTGCAGACCGTTATTTAAGAAGCACCGAGCTAGTTCACCTGCCTTGCCTTACCACTTTACTGTACCCCATGTGGAGCTGCTTATCGCCAAACACACTGCATGGCCTTCTAGTGGCTGATCTGGACTCCATGCTTCCTTCCCACCCCATCTCATCCTTTCTGCTGCCTGCAGACGTTTTCCTAAGGCACCATCATTTCATTTTCCTGCTCTATGGCTTTGGCTTTCTCTCTCCTCCCTGAGGCATAAGACCTATTGCCACAGTCTGCCTGCCATGCCTTCCCCCAGCTCGTCTCCTCAACATCTTCTCTCTGCCAGTCTCCCAACCCTCTTCTTTTGCTTTCTCTTTGTGTGCACCCCTCAATCCTTAGGCTACTTGGTACCTCACCCTTCCCCGGCTCTGATCTTCTGTTCATGTTGTATCCTCTAGTTGAAACCATCTCTAATTTCCTCTGAATTGCATCCATCCGCCCAAACCAAGTTCAAGGGCTGTTTCCACAAAATCTTCCCTGCTTTGGAGTTCATCACGCCTCCCTCTGTGCTTCCCCTTGATCTTTGCTCATATTCTCTTACGGCACCTAAGACTTGCCAGCCTTGGACTTCGTTAGCTCGGCCTGTGTCTGATGAGAAAGGAAGTTCGTAGAAGGCAGTGTTCGTGTGTTCTTTACTTGCCTTGCAACCAGTATTAAACATTTGTTAAATCAATTTTGCTATGGGTTCCGAGTCCATCAAAGTTAATACTGATTGGCAGCTTGGCCAGTTAGCTTGTGTGAAACAGGGATTTCAGCCTCCAGTTTCATGTGAAGGCTCAGAGCCCCTTGTGACTTCTTTGCCATTCCATTTCTTTGAAGTCCAACCCAGAAAACCACTGCTGGGTTCGTGTACTGTTTATGGTGACTAATTTTCAGTCTGTTTTCCTCCAGAGAGGTGGTGGACAGGTGGACAAAAGGGGAGTGATCCAAGAGAAAGAGTTAGCAAATTGACTCTTTTTTGGGGAAGAGACATTAAGCTTTATTTAAAAAGTAAAATTAAAGACACATGATATTAAATAAGAAGTCATTGGCATCTTGGAATTTTTGTAATAAAATACATGATAGAAGTTAACCCCTTTCCTACAAGGGAAATGAAGGTGAGGAAGTTCAAGTTCATTTAGCTGTACGTACATTGGTAAAGTGTTTTTTTTTTTTTTTTTTTGGTTTGGTTTATTTTAGATTCGGGGGTGCATGTGCCAGTTTGTTACGTGGTTATGTTGTGTGAGTTAAAAGTGGGAACTAAACACCTTGTACACACGCCATAAGGATGGGAATAATGGACACTGGAGACTCCGAATAAAGGGAGGCAGGAAGGGAGATAGAGGCTGAAAAACTACCCATTGGGTTCCAGCCTCACCAGTTGAGTGATGGGCTCAGTAGAAGCAAACTGGATCTTAAATAATTGCTGTTTCACGAGATAGGGTGGGAGCCAGGCACGGTGGCTCACACCTGTAACTCCAGTATTTTGGGCGACTGAGGCAGGAGAATTGCTTGAGCCCAGGAATTTGAGACCAGCCAGACCGCGTCTCTATAAAAAATAAAAAAAATTAGTTGGGCATGGTGGTGTGTGTCTGTAGTCCCAGCTGCTCGATGGGAGAATCAGTTGAGCCCAGGAGGTTGAGGCTGTGAGCCATGATTGTGCTACTGTGCTCCAGCCTGGGTGACAGAGTGAGATCCTGACTCCAAAAAAAAAAAAAAAAGGGGGGTGGGGTGGGGTGGGACAGGGTGGGGCAGGGATTGCCAGAGAAGTGAATAGGGCATGAACAAAAATATAAGACAGGGGCTGGTGACCAAAGGTTTTCTGTGGGCAACCCCTCTGGGTCTCTCGGGAAGCCCTGCAGCTTGTCTTCCCAGCACATCTCCATCTGCTAGTGGAGAAACCCAGCACTGGGAGTAATATTTGGGCCATCCCCAAGATAGCAAATCCTCTGCCCAAATTAGAGAGAAGAACAGAAAGTCTAGCACAAAAGTGCACAGACTAAAACACTTTTTTTCTTGCTGACTTTGATGCCTATTAAATAACTTTCACATGGTCACACTGAGGGATTTTTGAAAAGTGAAATCATGATTGAATGCATTTTGTGTGTGTGTGACAGGGAGCATGCCTAAGTTTAAAAAGAGTAAAATCTTCAAATTGCAATGAAAATGTGTCTGTTTTGCTGTTTTAGGTTCCTTGCACTGACGCCATGGAGAGTGTATCACCTGATTTCTGTCATGATCCTTGGGCGTGTTATTATGCAGATAATAAAGGATATGGTTTTGTCTAGAACAAGAGGTGAGAGAACTCAGATTTCATTTTTATGCTATTTATTTTTCTAGACCCTGCATCTCTGATCTTTGTGTAGGCATATTAACCAATCAGTCCTTTGAATGGGAGCAAAGTAATAGATTGGCTTGGCTGTTTTCAATATGGTAATTTATTTAATCGATGTTCATAGCTATTGCTCCTGGGTAAAAGGTTTGTGTGTGTTGGATTTTCTCTTGGCTGTAAGCACTATTTTAAATACCACTCTGGTATTCAAGTAGGCAGCCATGAGTATAACAGTTAAATATTTATTATATCTCTCATGATGAAACTGGGCCACTGGAAAATGGTCTAGTTTATATAAAATGTTTCTGTGTCTCAATGAAGAAAAACAATTAATTCAAGGTTTAAAAACGACTAAGTGATAGTTAAATAAAATTTTAAAAACGAGCTAGCAATGAATTTTAAACATTAAGCTTAAAAGGGAGAGCTTGAATTATTTTTTAAAATTTGCTTGAGATATTTTTTGAGTAATTTACATGTTATAAATCTGAGTTAAGCTTTTTCCATCCTCGGAGGGACCTCTTCTGCCAGTGTTTGAGCTAGTTTTTGTAAAATGGGCAAAAACGTTCCTGGGATTAATTGAGCTCCACAAGCCTAAATGTAATAAGATAGATTTGATTAAAAAATAGCCAAGAGCAAATCACAGTGAGATATTTAATTTAACCAAATGCATCACAAATGGAGAGATGTTTTTGATTGAGGCCATGGGTTGATGTGCTAAGAACTGCCCAGCCTCCTAGTCCTGGTGGGGATACTGAGGCCCGCTCTTTGGAACGAACCCCTCTCCTTCCCAATGCCAACTTGAGACCGGGGATATCAACTTTAACAGATCTGCCATCATGATGTTCTAGGGGGTCTGCATTAAAATCCAGTTTATATTTTAAGACTTTAATTTTTAAACTAAATCATCATGTAAGCCATTTTGGGAAAGATTGCTTTCCATGAGTGTGTTTCCAGGCTTGAAGGTAATGCCTTCCTAGTGTTCTGGGAACACAAACAAGTGAGTTTTTGTGCAGTTAATGCTTTTCATGAATCTGTGGATTTTGGTTATATGATGGTATGCACTCTTCCTTCTCTCCCTCTCTCTCCACCTTCCTTTTTTCTGTTTCAGAGAAAATATACCCACTCCCCAACTTTCACCCTCAACAAGCCCTCGCTGGGCTACTTGTCAGATGTCTTAAGGCTGCCTTGGGGTGAAGCATCTTGGTTCATTTCAGGTTTTGTGCAAGAGTCAGTCGGAGCAGTCCATGGCGATTCCCGTATTTCGACCTTGATTTCCAGCTGATAAAGGGGAGCCCGTTTTTCTCAAACAGACTTTGTAATATTTTTACTCCTTGAGAGGAGTATTAGATGATACAACTACTCACACCTTTTATCAGTGGCCATTTTAGCCTGGTAGAGCACGAAGACTAACAAAGCAAACTGGGCATCTCAGTATTTTCAGTGTCTCAGATTTGGCCCTAGTCTAGACACAAGTTATAAGGAACAGACAGATGTGGAAGGCCAAGGATGAAGTTGAAAGACTCCCTGACTGTCCTGTTCTCACTCCTGGCCCCTCAAACTGGAGTCATTTCTGGTGTCGACTCATTGGCTTGAGATTCATGTAGATGTGGAGATTTCATACTCACACATCGCAGGAAACTTTTCCATTGCAAAGATTCAATCCTTTAAAAAACTAAGGTGGCAGAGTTGAAAGAACAGTAGCCGAAAGAGTCTCGTCCTTGAGCCAGTTCATTCTGTGTCCTAGCTGGAGAGAAGTCGCATAACAGACTGTCTTTGTTTCCTATGGTTGTTGTAATAAAGTGCCGCGAAGTGGGTGAGTCAAAAAAAACAAATTTCTTCTCTCAGAGTTCTAGGGGAGTCCAAAGTCATTATCACTAGACCCAAATCAAGGTGCTGAGAGGGTTGTTCTCCCTCCAGAGGCTCCAGGGAAGGCTACGTTCCTTGTGTCTCCAGCCTCTGGCGGTTGTGGTATTCCTTGTCTTGTAAACACATGACTGCAGTCTCTGCCTTCATGGTCATGTTGCCTTCTCTTCTGGCTGTGTCAAACTTCCTCCAGCCTCCCTCTTGTAAGGAGACTTGTGATTGCATTTAGAGCTCATCTAGATAATCCATGAATCATTTTCTTATCTCATATTTCTTAACTTATTTGCATCCGCAGAGATCCTTTTTCTGTATGAAGTAAATCCACAGATTTCAGGGATTAAGGCTTAATATCTTTGTGAGCCATTATTCCGCCTACTAGACCATCGAAACCTCTTTGTCCTATAAAATAGCAGAAACCATCCTCACAGCACAGAGCTTTATAAGTGGCCAATGGAAATGTCAAGTAAAAGGGCCTTCGGCTTAGTGGAAGTCTACTTTGCTCGGCTGACACATCATCAGGACCACATGGGGTTAGTTCCCTTGCCAGTCAGGCTGCGTTGAGCGTCTTTCTGTGCCAAGGCTGGGCTCCCAGTGGGGATGCAGACACAGCCAGCCTCTCTGCTTAGGCGGGGCTCTTCCACTCCATCCTGCAGGTCAGGCTGTTGCCAGAGGCCAGCCTTTCTGCCAGGGTGACATTGCTCTGAATATAGCATTTCTACTGCATAGGAAAAAAAAAGTAGAAATGGGAGTCATTACTCTGCTTTCCCAGAACTCCCTGGTCTGTGACTGCAGAAACCCTGGTGCCTGCTTCATCTTCCTTTAGTGAAGTCTTTTAGGACAAAGACCCATTTGAGAGCCCTGTGAATAGCTGGCAGGAGCTGATCCTGTGGGCCTTGGAGCGCTGGGCGCTGCTGCAAAGAATTCATCTCTGCAGGGCACGGTTTGGCTTCAAGTTAACTCCAGATGCAGTGACGGTAACTCCATGGCTTCAGTCTGGGCTGTCGGCCGTTCTCATCAGATACCTCAACTTACAGCAGCGACAGTGACAATGACAAGGAAAGGATGACCAAGTCAGCAGGGCTTCCCGGGAAGTTCTGCTTCCTCTTCTCTCTCTCTCAACTTCTCTGCTTCCCACAGTTTTTGGCTGAAAAATCCAACTTTTATTGCTAAGAGTTTAATTGTACCTCTTTAGTTATGATCACTTTTTAAACGCTCTCACCCAAATTTTAAGTGTATAGTGTTGCTACCTCTATGCACATTGCGGTGTAGCAAGATTTCTAGAAAGTTTCAGTCTTGGATGACTGGAACGCTGTATTCATTGAGTAGCTAAGTGACCTCTTCCCCAGCCTTTCTTCTTCCAGCCTCTGGCAGCCACCATTCTACTTTCTCCTTCTGTGAGTTCGATTACTCCCAAATATTATCTTTTTTTTTTTTTGAATTGGAGTCTCACTCTGTCACCCAGGCTGGAGGTCAGTGACACGCTCCCAGCTGGCCACCGCAGCTTCGACCTGCTAGGCTCCGGTGATCCTCCCGCCTCAGCCTTCCAAGTAGCTGGAACTACAGGCACGCACTGCCACATCCGGCTAATTTTTGATTTATTGTAAAGATGAGGTCTTGCCAAGTTGCCCGGTGTGTCTCGAACCCAAGGGCTCAGGCAATTTTCTCAACTCAGCCTCCCAAAGTGCTGGGATTACAGGCTGAGCCACTGAGCCCAAATATTATCTTAAAAAAAATTTTTTTAATAACCTTTCTACTTTTATTCTGTTGGGCCGAACCCAGTCACGTGGCCAAAGTCAGCTAGCAGAAGGCAGGACAATGTCATCTTTATTCTGGGTGGCTTTATGCCCTGCTAACAATTAGGGATTCTAGTCCGAAGAATGAAGGAGAGAACAAATATTGGAAAACAGCGAACAGATTCTGCCCCAGCCCCCAAACAAGACTCCAGGCCCATCGCCTCTCCTTATCTTCCATCCTTCCAGTTGCCTTCTTAGATGGCTCATCATCATCTGAGTTATCTTTGATACCATCTTAGGTGTTTAAAGGGAAATATAGGATCCCGCCCCCCTCCCCAAAAGCAGAAGTACCATCTTGTGAATTAATCTTTGTGAAACCCACAGGAGTTCATGCCTCTATTTGGTGAGTCACCCATAAGGACACCTGCCAGCTGTGATGGATTTCCTTCTGTTTCTCTCTTTTGTTGCTGTGTGCCTTGAGTGTGTACTTCTCTGCACTGACTCCTTTGGGCTCTGGGGAACCCTGCTGTGGCCTGGACAACTCCTGCATTCTTCAACTTTTCCTTGACCACGTCTTCCTTCTCTCTCGTTGAGACAGAACTAGTCATTTCCCTCCTCAGGTCTTTTGAGGCTCTTTCTCAGCTACTGTCCTGCGCTGTGGGTAGGAGGGCTCCGCAGGCAGCCTAGTGGTTCCCTGCACATTGGTGGAAGCACTCGCAGCCACTGCCCCTTGACACTTTCCCTCCTGTCCACTTTCCCCCTGTCCTTGTCACCCCAGTTGCTGTTGACGTAGACCCACTAGGGATGGTGGCCCATGAACTGTATTCCTTTCCGTTTCCCCTGCTCACTGTCATTCCAGCTTGGACCTGGAAGGATTGTCTGATGGTCTGGATTTGACCACCTACTAAGTAGCCTCATCTTTGACCTTGGCCTCTGGAAGTACCGTGTCTCCAGCACCTGTGAAGTCTGGGAGTCAGTTCACCCTCTGTCTACCCCTCCCCAGCCTCTTGCTCCTGTTGAACTAGGTCTTTGACTGTTAGTTTGACTCTTTCCCTGCTCAGCCTCTTGCCATTTGTACTGACCCTCAGCCCTGTCTTTGGCCTGACTTCCTTCCTCCACAAAGCCCCACCTAGTCCATGCTCAGTGGTTACAGACATGCTGTCCTCGCCATTCTAAAGGTCCTTGTTTTCTTATCCATCTGTGGTACTCATTTCTCCAATTTTTTTTTTTTGAGTCAGAGTCTTACTTTGATGCCCAGGCTGGAGTACACTCGCAGCTCACTGCAGCCTTGACATCTTGGGCTCCTTCCACTTTGGCCTTTGAATAGCTGGGACATTGTGAGCACCACCATGCCCGGCTGATTTTTTGAATTTTCATAGAGATGAGGTCTTACTTCGTTGCCCTGGCCGTTCTTGAACTCCTGGGCTCAAGCAATCCTCCCGTCTTGGCCTCCCAAAGTGTTGGGTTTACAGGCGTGAGCCACCATGTCATTTCTCCAGTTGTTAATCATAACACAAACAAGCTCACATCCCATCCCAGTATCTGCTTTCTCCACTCTTGGCTCCGGTGTTCTTAGAGAAATGTCAGGTGACAAAGTGAGTTGAGGCCTCCAGAATTGAGTCTCTCCAACTTTCCAACTTCAGTTGAGACCTCACTGTGCTCACAATTCCCTGGGTTCTTTTGAGTGGTCGATTTGTTTTTATATACTGCCTAACTCCAATGGGTTTGAAACAACTTATTAGGAACATAAAACACACGACTACTTAAAAGAAGTCTTGTAGAGGAGCAGGTGTCTAACATGGTGACCAAGACTGAGCAACAGGTATATTCTTGTGCTTCCTAGCAGCCAAGGCAAAAAGGTGAACCAGGTGAACTGCACAGTTCTACTTGTTGAAGAAAATGAAGCAAGCAACTTTGAGAAACATTTCTGGAAGTAAATGTTAAGAATTTATCCCATAGATTTTGATAGGGGATATTGGAGAACATAAGGTACGACATCTTTGGCTTTTGTTCAATGGAAAATGCAGAAACTTCATTAAGCTGATAGCTGGGAGTATAATCTCAATATATTATCTTAATTAAGTTGATAGCTGGGAGTCTAATAATGGCAGTCATTGAATGATTAAGAAAGCAAATAAGATCTAGGTATATATATATTTTCTGCTGATTTCATTTGAGCCTAGATATCAACTCAAACATCTAAAGAATTGATAAAAATCTTTTCTCTGCCGGCTGCTGTGGCTCATGCCTGTAATTCCAGCACTTTGGGAGGCCGAGGCGGCAAATTGCTTGAGTCCAGGAGTTTGAGACCAGCCTGTGCAATATAGTGAGAACTCATCTTTACAAAAAAAAAAAAAGAAAAATTAGCCAGGCATGATGGTGCATGCATATAGTCCCAGCTATGCAGGAGGCTGAGGCAGAAAGATTGCCTGAGCCCAGGAGGTTGAGGCTGCGGTGAGCCATGATTGTCATGATCATGCCAGGGCACTCTAGCCTGGGCAACAGAGTGAGACCCCTACTCAAAAAAAAAAATCTCCTTTTTTGAATTAACAGTTGTCTTAGATCTCCTTTGTCAGCACCATATCAAGACTTGCCTTCAGTGCTATCGCTGTTATTGGCGCTTTTCTGAGCAGCCACATTTCCCTTCTTCCCTGAACTGTCATGGTTTTACCTCCTGTGTACTTCTTATGCACCTGTCTTGGCTCATATTTACTTGAGTGATGTTTTTTCTGCCCCACTGGACAGTAACGTCCCCGAGGCAGGGATCATGTATTGTAGAGCAAGGGTGCCCAACCCCCAGGCCATGGACTGGTAGTGGTCCATGGCCCATGAGGAACTGGGCTGCACAGCGGGAGGTGAGCAGCAGGCATGTGAGCGAAGCTTTATCTGTATTGGCAGCTACTCCCCATCACTTGCATTACTGCTTGAGCTCCACCTTCTGTCAGGTCAGTGGCGGCATTAGATTCTCATAGGCGCACAAACCCTACTGTGAACTGTGCATGCGAGGGATCCTGGTTGTGGGCTCCTCATGAGACTCTAATGCCTGAGGATCTGAGCTGGAGCTGAGGCAGTGATGCTAGTGCTGGGGAGCAGTTGTAAATACAGATTAACATTAGCAGTGAGGTTTGACTGCACAGAGAATGTCATAAGTCAGCTGCTTGCAGACTCACATCAAAACCCTGTCAGTGAGGGGCAAGTGAGTTGATGGACTTCAGTTATACAGCTGGCAAGTGAGTTGATGGACTTCAATTGTACAGCTGCATTCAGTGGCAGGCTTTAAGTCAGAATCTGACACTTATTTTAGTCCATGCATGGCTTGCCCATTGTTTTATTTACCACTTCCACTGTGCTTCTTTTTTTAAATGGCAAGTTGTATAATTATTTCATTAAATATTCCAATATAATGCTAATAGAAATAAAGTGCACAATAAACGTTATGTGCTTGAATCATCCCGAAACCATCTCCCCACCCTGGTCCGTGGAAGAATTGTCTTCCACAGAACTGGTCCCTGATGCCATAAATGTTGGGGACCAGTGTTGTAGAGTGTCCCATCTCCCACAGTGCCTACCCAAGTGTTTTGCGTGTAGTAGGATCTCAGTATGTTTGTGGACTCATTGCTTGAGTTAGTCCTGGTGCTAGAAGCACACACTGTATAATCTCATAGTTTCTAGAGTTTAAAGATCTAAGCATTCTACTTTAAATAGCTCAGAATATTCTAAGAAATGCCTCAGATGAAATCGACCTTGGCCAAGTTTCTTATTTTGTTTCTTTCTGTTGCAGGTGCACAGTTGTGGAGAAGCCTCAGTGAAAGGTAGGGAACTTTCTTTCAGTGTTGGTTAACGGAGCAGGGTGGGGATGGTCGGGTTACCGAGCTGTATCTCTGGAGTAGTATTTTAGTGTCAGGGACCTAAACCCTACAGTAATTGACAAATGTGGGATAAGAATGAAAAATATGATGAACCCAAGGACAAGAATAAAATTGGGACTCATTCTAGGAAATTATTCAGGTTTTGCTATAATGTTGGGCAACAGGAATCTGTGAGAATCATGATGAGTGAGGATTTGGAAGTAAAGGGAGGGAGGCATTTTCACTTGGGATTTCCTTTCAGACTTCATTTTTTTTAATCATACTTTTTATTTTAAAATTGGGTACACTTAAGGGTTAGGTATACAAATATGCATCGTTCAGGCACCCTTGTGGATAAGGGGTGTCTCCTCGTCCCCAGACAGATATTGACTACCGTTAATCCCACCTCTCTTCCCCTCCCTACCCCCCCCAATAGTTTCCCACCATTGTCAATCCTTTTCTTATAGTATTATGATAGATGTTCAAGGTCCACTATATGAGTGAGAGCATGTGATACTCAGATCTTTGTTTCTGTGAGAGATCACTCAGTATTATAGACTCTAGTTCCATCCAGGTTGCTGTGAAATTCATGATTTTGTTCTTTTTTATGGCTGCGTAGTATTCCATTGTGAAATACAAAATTTTAAA